>QRAM01000535.1:0-49182 GCA_013436055.1 Halocynthia roretzi | reverse complement strand
TATACATATACCTACAACTGTGACATTAGGTTCTGCATAAGAAATGAATCTATTGAAAAATGCACTGTAGATTATGATACATTGGTCACAGTGGAACTTAAACTGACCAATTCGATAAGCCCGGTTGGAGTTCCTGCCTGATTGCTAACTCAAAACAAAACAGAACAAAAACTAATGAAAAAATGATAAGTAGAGTAGATGTAGATGAATCATAAGTTTGTTTAATATAGAAATTACTCGACTTAGTTCAGTTTGACAACATGACTTCTTAGTTCTTCTGAAATGACTCTGACATAATGTGAGGAGAAATTATTTAAACAATATCTGTATGATATGTGAGAGTATATTCCTTGCTTCCCCCATGGGATGCCAATGCATTTCAACCATGATAATTAGATACAGATTACACTATTAAAGAAATTTCTTCTCATTATGTATATCTGAATCTAGTGAAAACTAAGGAACAGGCAATGACGATATCACATGGCATACCTGCAATAACTTAGCATGTTACTGAATCTATACAAATAATGAATTACCTGTTATTGGTTGCTGAATAACACCCAAATTGTTATCTTCCGAATCGAGGCCAACCCTTGCTTTAATCAGCTTGTCATATAAACGACCACATGAAACCTATATCTCGGAATTTCTATGAAACAATTTTAGAAAAGCTTTGCAATTCACCTCTTATTCGCCTTATATCGAATGCATATCTTATATTAATGCATTACTCACAACAGAAGAACATATTCAGCGAAATTATCTGACGTGCAACATTCTGCTAAAAGTGCAATGAAAATACGATGAGACAATGTAAGATTCGATTCCGAAAAGCCATCCACTCTGCATACTTTGTATTATCACGGGCGCCATGTGGAAATACACAAGTCAACAATTATATTGAACTCAATCTATATACAAATATATCAAGGCAGTTTAGCGGGTTTGCTGTGGATGACAGATCATGAATTACAAGTTAGGGTAGAAGCACTGTTGTAGGCGTCTATTGTTTTTGGTGTTAGACGCTTACACTCGCTGACAGAGAGGGTGACTTGCCAGATAGGTTACGTAAAACATATGTAATACAATGGCTAATTCTACAGTCAATCGTATAGTATAAATCAATAACTTTGATTTCTCATATACAGTATTTATTACATGTTGTACCGCCTAACACAATCTTTGACACATACAACTCAAATCTCCACAAGTATTGAATTCACAATTGTATTATTACAAAGTCATCAACGATCATTTAATCACCAAGACAATAGATTACGGTACTGCTTACAACCATCCAAATCTCCACTCTAGTTACGTGAAAGGTTATTCAGTCCCTCTACACTTTACGTCTCTCCATACTTCACCAGACTCTACATTTTTCTCTATTGCTTTCCCGCTTAGCTTATCTCCATATTCGATACGAAACTCTAAACAATAATATCTTTCACCGTTAGTTTTAGGGAGTGATATTCTGGTTCTCATATATTTTCCACATTATACTTCCACAATCATTATCGTTGTTGTTTTCAACTACTATCGTTGTTATTTTCCACTACTAAGAATCCTAATTCTTAGTAAACATAAGGAACTCATTATGTATATGCAGAATGCAGAAACGTATCAAATTCGGAATATGGTTGATAATAGATGAGTTGCATGTGAAGGCAGTGTTATAAATACCTAGATTCAAAGCTTACTAAACTTCATACTACATATTATCCTTTTGAAATGTAAACAACTTCACACTACATATTATCCTTTTGAAATGTAAACAACTTCATACTACATATTATCCTTTTGAAATGTAAACAACTTCATACTGCATATTATCCTTTTGAAATGTAAAAAACTTCACACTACATATTATCCTTTTGAAATGTAAACAAATTAAAAGCATAGCAGTTTTACTGTCAAACTTTAACATTGATCTACTATTTTCCTCCAATATTCAACCTCACTATCTTCAGAGTTGATGGGAGGCAACTGGATAATAAGTAGAGGGCGGAAGAGATTTTGTTAGAAGAACGTTAGAGTGCCCCTGAGTAAGCTCTAGTGGCGCCGCCGGTTTGTGCGGTAGTGTGCCCCCGGTGTGAGCTCTGGTGTCGCCCCCGGTTTGTGCGGTAGTGTCCCCCCGGTGTGTGCCCCAGTGTGAGCTCTGGTGTCGCCGCCGGTGTGTGCCCCAGTGTGAGCTCTGGTGGCCGGCCGGTGTTTGACCCAGTGTGTGCGGTAGTGTCCCCCCGGTGTGTGCCCCAGTGTGAGCTCTGGTGTCGCCCCCGGTTTGTGCGGTAGTGTCCCCCCGGTGTGTGCCCCCGTGTGAGCTCTGGTGGCCTGTGCCCCAGTGGTCGATTTTTGACAAAAACACAAGGCTATAGCCTTGGGAGAAAAGTAAAAAAATGGAATATTTTTAATTTTTTTTTCCTCTTTCTATTATGGCTTTTTTTGCATAATTTTTATTGCAGAATGCGTTCAAACGAATTATATGTACTTTGACATTAAAAATACACAATTTTAAGCAAAAAAATAAATTTTTAAAAAAAGGTCGATTTTTGACATAAACACAAGGCTATATATAGCCTTGGAGAAAAGTAAAAAAATGGAATATTTTCAAATTTTTTTTTTTTTTCCTCTTTCTTTTATGGCTTATTTCGCATAATTTTGATTGCAGAATGTGTTTAAACGTATTATATGTACTTTTGCCCAAAAAAAACACTATTTTGGCATAGCAAATAATTTAAAAAGGCTGAAAAATTAGTAAAGAACGACAGGCTGAAATATAAAAAGTTGCATATAATATATAAATTATATAAATCATAAAATGATCTGTATAAAATTAAGTCCGTCTGTCTGAGCAATACGAGTAATATACCATATAAATCCAATATGGTAAACTGAATTCTGTACAATGTATAATTTCATAGCACTACTACAAGTCAAAAAAAGAACTAATGAATCTGTATAAAATTATGTCCATTTGTCATACAAATACACTAGAGTAAACTAGAAAATACTGACAACTGACCATAGTATGCACAGACTAAGGACAGACAAACTTGCCCGCAGGATCAACACCATCAAAAAAAAGGATATATATCAACATATACAAAATATCAAGCATAAATATTTTACAATGAGGCAAAAATATCTGTCTAAAACAGGGGTCTCCAATTCAAAATATGTCATGGGCCACTTTTTGAACTTTATTGATGACGCGGGCCACAAACCAACAAATTAGGTACAAAATTGATACACAAAAAATAACAAAAAAATCTGAATGTATTTGTTGAAATTACACTTGAATCTTACACCAAACGAGACATGGAACATATTCATTTACTTGTGCTGGGTATTTGGCTCCGTTTTTTGGCGGTGTTTGGCCTTATTTTGCGTTGGTTTGCTAGTCTTAAGACAGCATGCAAATGCTTGTCTGTTGGTCGTGTGCAGAGGGCTGATTTATTAACTTTCAACACAAACTTACTCATAGTTGACATCGTACTATTTTAGTAGGGCCGCGTGTTGGAGACCCCTGGTCTAAAATATGAAATCAGCTGTCTAAATATCACACTAGGTACAACAGTAAACTAGAACGGAAGAGTACACAAATGGATGACAACCAACCAACAAACAAAAAGTAATAACTGTTTGAGTTCAACTTCACCACTTGAAAATGCACCACTTGAAAATGCAACTCTCGAACACAACAAATTCATTCTGGGATCAAAAATCGACAGGAATGTTCAGCTGAATATAACCGAATCTACAATAAAATACCAGCAACAACTGATCAAAAAATGGACCAAGCATTAAGACCAATAAAAACGAAATCATATCAAGTCAAGATGAACCAAAAGTAGCCATGCTGCACTGTGCAGGTCCAAAAAGAGGCAGTTACACTTCACTACAGTGTAACTATTCTTAACACAACAACAGTAATTAGTGGTTAAGTAGGAGATAGTATGACAAGGTACAAACACCACAACCTGGAAGATTAAGTGGTATATAAGTACAACATTCAAACTAATCTATTGATGATGGAATTCATGCTAATGGAACAGAATGTATATCTAGTAATATGTGGATATTGTGTATTAGTAAGTTAACTCCGTTAACCCTTATTTGTAATTAAAAACACACAACATACAATACATCACTGCCAATGCGAATCATGCTACTTTATAGCACCCTATCCGATTAATCTTGGCTTGGATATTACGGTTATAGTAATACCATTGTGGCTGTAGTAATAAAAAGGACCCTTTTAATACAGAGTTCGAAAGCAGTGCATACAAAGCATAATTTAATAGCACTACTACAGCATGCAAAAGACCAATGAATACCAACAACAGACTTTACAACAGACACTAAGAGAATAAAAAAAATTCATCTGTCTAAAGGTAAGTCCATCTATCTAAGTAGTACACAATACAAGTCTGCTTCAATAAACTTAAACTTATGATTACGAGTCAACAGTGGTACTGAAGAGATGGAACCTGCTACAAGATATCCAAAATGAAATAAGCATGAAATCAAATTCACACACTACCTGATTAATGTCATGGGAAACTGATGCTCTGTTTTCCAAATTGGTTGATAATTTTAGAACACACGTACTTTCGAAAATGAAAATATAATAAACTATACCGATCCGTTTGCCTTCTTATGCTGCATCTGGTTATTACTTCTGTGATGTTGATTGATGTTGACTTGGAATGAGTGTTGATTTGAAATAGCAACAGAGTATCATCGAACTGCTTCTGTTTTTGAAACTGATTCAGGGTGATAATTTTAGAAACGCATACTTTCTAAAATGGAAATATAAAAATCTTTACCTTCCTATACTCTGGTTATTACTCTTCTGTTATGCTGATTGTTGGTCACTCGGCATGATGGTTGATTTGAAAAAGCCTCGAAGCATCTGTCAGCTGCTTATCTCAATGTCTTGTCTCGCATCAACTCCCAAAAGGGTGGGTTCCACAGAAAGTGTCAAGTTAATGCAGTCGTAGACAAGGTTTGTGTTGTTCGATAGGCAGTGCTGTAAAATAATATTGGAAATTAAATTATCTAACGAAATACAATTGAATTCAATTTAGTTTTCACCGACGTAATACACAGTCCATACCAGGCTTTGGTTCTGGGAAATTTTGGGGATACTGGAGTCAGTAAGATTGGTCAAAAAGACAGACTCAGAGTACATGTAACTTTATGATAACACAATTGTTGAGGTCAATCAAGTGATCGCATAAAAAAAATAATAATCAGGTTCAATGACCAATCACATTATATATCGGAATTTGCATAGTACAAATATAATACTTATGCACATATACAGTCGTCCCTCGCTATATCGCGGGTCACTTATCGCGGATTCACTACATTGCGGATTTTATATAATATTGTATTGTATGCATTTTAATGTAGTATAGTATGCATTTTATTTCTTGATAATTGCCGTGCCGTATAGTACTAGTATGTTTAGGCGCTAAAAATTAAAAAAGATTATATAACAGGTCAAATGATTGTGGGAAAGGTGGGGGGGGTAAATNGAAAGGTTAATGAGGTAAATAAGAGTGTGTAAATGATTTACAATGGTTCAAAATACCCCCCCCCCCCCTCAAATAATTAATTAAATATGTGGTTTCTATTTCGCGGAGTTTCACCTATCGCGGGAGGATCTGGAACGCTCTAACCGCGATAGGTGAGGGATTACTGTATTACTGAAGTAACAATTATAATTACTACTGGCCCAGAGATTTCAAAAAAAAATTATGGCTCCTAGTCACAAATAGGGTGCTTATCACAGGGTTAGTAAACAAAGAAAAAATATTTATTTCCATAGAAAACTTTACCCTATTTTGATGTTGATCTGCTAACCAATGATCTTCGAGAATGATGTTGAAAACAGACTGAGTGTATTGGAGACAGGAGGCGTTGCTTGTTTAGCGTTCCAGTCTGGAGGTGTTTACAGGTGTAAATAAACTCATTTTCAAGGACCTAGAGACGTCCAGTTGCAGGGACGTTGTCAGGTCGACATGAGTAAAGGGGATCTCGACTCCAGAGTTGTTGAATGGAATGAACATCGGAATCGAAGTTTCTTTCATCAATTAGTGGCGATGAATAAGAGACATCCAGTAGCAGTGAGTTTTTGTCAGGTCGAGACCAGTGAAGGTCATCTCGACTCCATAATTGTTGAATAAAGTAAACATCGGAATCAAAGTTTCGTTCATCGAATGGTGGCGATGAATAAGAGACGTCCAGTAGCAGTGAGTTGTTGTCAAGTCGAGACGATTGAACGTGATCTTGACTCCATAGTTGTTGAATGGAATGAACATCGGAATCGAAGTTTCCTTATCAACTTGTGGCGATGTATAAGAAACGTCCAGCAGCAGTGAGTTGTTGTCAGGTGGAGACGATTGAACGTGATCTTGACTCCATAGTTGTTGAATGGAATGAACATCGGAATCGAAGTTTCTTTCATCGATTGGTGGTGATGAATGAGAAATGTCCAGTAGCAATGAGTTGTTGTCAGGTCGAGACGAGTGAAGGTGATCTTGACTCCATAGTTGTTGAATGGAATGAACATTGGAATCGAAGTTTCTTCAATTAACTTGTGGCGATAAATTAGAGACGTTCAGTAGCAGTGTTCAGTTTAGTTGTTGTCAGGTCTAGACGAGTGTGATCTCGACTCCATAGTTGTTGAATGGAATTAACATCGGAATCAAAGTTGTAGTATGAAGAATAAGTTTTCTTGCTGCTTTGTATCCTGACGAAAGATGTGGAGACGTCGATTGAGGTATCAGAATCTGATAAAGGAAACGATAAATGATAAAAATCAAACTGTATTACTCGAACCAAATATATCCTATCCTCTATTCACTATGCAAGTCTGCTCTGTTGTAAAAATATAAATATAGAAATAGGCTGGGATATAATAGGTCCTAGAAATACAGTTCTAGACAAAGCTTATTACGAATACTTGAACAAATACTAGATTATGGGATTTGTGAGCCCTGGAGGACACTAACAATTGATTGGGTATTTTTTTCACATGCAAGGGGTCCCCTGCTTGTGCAGTTCTGTATCTAATTTTAAGCAGTAATAGAATTCATAATCAAAACTCCGTAGGATGAAAGCAATATGTAAACCGAACTGCATACAATATAGCGTATTTACAACTACATTGAGTCTTAAAATACTTGCCTTAACATTGATATGTGACAATGAATATCAATTACAAGTGAAGTGAAAGATACCTCCATTCACAATGAAGAGAAAACAACTAAAAATTATTGACGATGAGTTTTGAAAATAACCATTACAAATGCTTCTCAGGCTAAGATTTGAGCAACTCTCAAATTTTTTTGAAATTCCAGTATACAGAAAAGCATTTGTTTGTTATCTATGCACAATTCTGTCTTGTCAAATTAACGTGAATACATCTTCTTACCTTCTCATGTGGCTGCAGAATATTGTAGTAGGTAATTTGGAATTGGATTGTAAGTAAGTGATGGAAATTAACAGAGTTATCCAAATGTAAAGAGGAGTTGCAAACTTATGATTACGAGTCGACAGTGGTACTGAAGAGATGGAACCTGCAACAATATATCCAAAATTAAATAAGCATGAAATCAAATTCACACACTACCTGATTAATGTCATGGGAAACTGATGCTCTGTTTTCCAAATTGGTTGATAATTTTAGAACACACGTACTTTCGAAAATGAAAATATAATAAACTATACCGATCCGTTTGCCATATTATGCTGCATCTGGTTATTACTTCTGTGATGTTGATTGTTGTTGACTTGGAATGAGTGTTGATTTGAAATAGCAACAGAGTATCATCAAACTGCTGCTTTTTTTAAACTGATTCAGGGTGATAATTTTAGAAACACATACTTTCTAAAATGGAAATATAAAAATCTTTACCTTCCTATACTCTGGTTATTACTCTTCTGTTATGCTAATTGTTGGTCACTCGGCATGATGGTTGATTTGAAAAAGCCTCGGAGCATCTGTCAGCTGCTTATCTCAATGTCTTGTCTCGCATCAACTCCCAAAAGGGTGGATTCCACAGAAAGTGTCAAGTTAATGCAGTCGTAGACAAGGTTTGTGTTGTTCGATAGGCAGTGCTGTAAAATAATATTGGAAATTAAATTATCCAGCGAAATACAATTGGATTCAATTGAGTTTTCATCAACGTAATACACAGTCCATACCAGGCCTGGGGTCTGGGAAATTTTGGGGATACTGGTGTCAGTAAGATTGGTTAAAAAGACAGACTCAGAGTACATGTAACTTATTAATAACGCATTCATTGAGGTCAATAAAGTGATCGCATAAAAAAATAATGATCAGGTTCAATGACCAATCACATTATATATCGGAATTCGCATGGTACAAATATAATCCATATGCACATATATTACTGAAGTAGCAATTATAATTACTACTGTCCCAAAGGTTTTCTAAAAAAAATTATGGCCCCTAGTCACAAATAGGCTGCTCATCCCAGGGTTAGTAAGCAAAGAAAAAATATTTATTTCTATAGTTAAACTTTACCCTATTTTGATGTTGATCTGCTAACCAATGATCTTCGGGAATGATGTTGAAATCAGACTGAGGAGTGTATTGGAGATAGGAGGCGTTGCTTGTTTAGCGTTCCAGTCTGGAGGTGTTTGCAAGTGTAAATAAACTCAATTTCAAGGACCTAGAGACGTCCAGTTGCAGGGACGTTATCAGGTCGACAGGAGTAAAAGGGATCTCGACTCCATAGTTGTTGAATGAAATGAACATCGGAATCGCAATTTTTTTAATCAAGTTATCGCGATGAATAAGAGACGTCCAGTAGCAGTGAGTTTTTGTCAGGTCGAGACGATTGAAGGTCATCTCGACTCCATAGTTGTTGAATGGAATCAACATCTGGTTCGCAATTTTTTTAATCAACTTGTGGCGATGAATAAAAGACGTCCAGTAGCAGTGACGTTGTCAGGTTGAGACGAGTGAAGGTGAACTCCGACTCCATAGTTGTTGAATGGAATCAACATCCGAATCGAAGTTTCTTTCATCGACTTAGAGATGTCCAGTAGCAGTGACATTGTCAGGTCGAGACGAGTGAAGGTGATCTTGACTCCATAGTTGTTGAATGGAATGCACATCGAATGGAGATTTCTTTAATCAACTTGTGGCGATGAACAAGAGACGTCCAGTAGCAGTGGCGTTGTCAGGTCAAGACGAGTGAAGGTGACTTCCGACACCATAGTTGTTGAATGGAATCAACATCCAAATCGAAGTTTCTTTCATCGACTTAGAGATGTCCAGTAGCAGTGACATTATTGTCAGGTTGAGACGAGTGAAGGTGATCTTGACTCCATAGTTGTTGAATGGAATGAACATCGAACGGAGATTTCTTGAATCAACTTGTGGCGATGAATAAGAGACGTCCAGTAGCAGTGGTGTTGTTAGGTCAAGACGAGTGAAAGTGACTCCCGACACCATAGTTGTTGAATGGAATGAACATCGGAATCGAAGTTCATTATATCGACTTGTGGCAATGAATAAGAGATGTATAGTATTAGTGAGTTCTCTAGCGATCTTGTGTTAATGGTTGAAATATATACGACTGATTGTAGGAGCTCGCATTTTCCATTTTTGCACACTCAGGACTGGAAGGGGTTCGAAGGAGTTTTGCTTTCTTCTTCCAGTCGTTGACCTGCTATGCTTATTTGCCTTCACTACTTTGTTCGAGGCGTTAGCGGAAGATTGTAAGACCCTTGTAAGGGTGCCTACCAATAAAGTAGATCTGAACTATTGTTGTCACTCTATAACAGAAATATCGTGTGTTAAATTTTTGACAAGCTGTAATATGATCATCAAAATGGAACAAATTTACCTTCATGTTGGCCGGGTTACCACATCTCGAACCACCAGAATGTTGGTACTGCGAAACGAGCCGCCATTGAAAATGCTATACCAATATGAACCAGTGTGTAAAAAACACTACCAGGACCCATCTTTCTTCGTTTTTGATGGTCAGTTTAAGCAAAAATCTTCGATTGTACAAATTAGTTTTTGCATCAAATTATGTGCATACTGATTGCTTGTGAAAATGTGAAAATGTTTCGAGATAATTTTTAATAGGACTGGAATGACTGCAATCTACAAAGATTTTATTCTATACATTGAACATAGGTAATTATCTCATTGCGAATACATTATTTTCATTTGTGTGCCTGTTTGTATGCACACAGCTTAGACTGTAAATCAAACCTAAATGAATACTTGTATATGCAACATCAATTTCTGATTGCAAAACATGTGCACAGATATAAAATTCCATTGCGAGTAAATTTAAATGAATGTATATATTCACCAAACATGGGATTGTATTCAACTAAATGTAGTGGTTTTATCACACTGGTTCTTATTTCAAACTAGCCATTTTAGCTCGCTTCAGGATTCTTCAATGTCTGGAAAAACACTCAGCACACAACAGAAATGATTAGTAGCACGTATGATATACTTATATATTATACCTCATATAAAGATAACCGAAGCAAACATGCCATGCCCAGCATACTTGATTTTGATACAGGCCAGTAGTGGGATTCACCTGTAACTAAAATTATAAAAGTTCACAGAACCAGTTCCTGAATTGTTTTAAAATTAGAAGTATTCAATTTAGTATCAATTTATATCAACAAATAAGGATGTAAAGTTTGAATGAGCTGGTTCCTGAAAAATTTGAATCCCACTACTGGTACAGGCTTATCGGAAATATGAAAATTCTGTTTTTTGTAGATTCATTCATATTTTGAATTTTGGTCAAAATTGCTACTCCGGCAGCCCATACTGAATACACCGTTGAGCCTGCAATTTACAAGATTGATACGTATTCCGTCTCCTAGTAGAAAAACAAAAATCGATCAATTCAAAAGAAGTTCTTCTACGCCGACACCTGCTAAAAAAACAGAAAAACAAGAATTAGTCAGTCTAGACATATATTAGTCTTGTGTTCTACCTGCCTTCATTTCTAGCTGGATCTTGGACTAACCAAGAATACATAATTAGCTATCTATCCAGGACCTCAATGGCATACTCAGTTACTTAGCGCGTACATGAAAAGGCAAGCAGTAAAAAGCAACATACAATTGAAAAACGAATGAATTAGTTAGGCTACCTTTTCTGATCCACTGCCTCGAGCTTAATCAAAAAAATAACAGTAAAAATGCAATAAATAATGGCATGAAAAAGACACAACAGTATAAAATTGTTTGTAATTTTTGTGTTTGATGATGGTTTCAATTCATTCAAAACTCAAAATCATTGTTAAATTGCTGTAAATGACAGCAGAGTGGCCCTTTAGATTTGAATCAGAGAGAGTAAAGAGTGATACATATATATATTATAATCGTATAATACATATATATATATATATAGGTTAAGCTGTGCCTTCTTACCAAGCGCAAAACAATTGGTTTATTCATCCGCTGACGGTTGTCAAAGGACAGTCTGACTAAACAAAACTGAACTAATTTAATATTGGTAGCTCTAAGAGCTCTAAGCGCAATGGACATTTTATGGTACTAAGTGTAGAAAGACAAGCGGCGTAAAGCACCGCTTGGGAGAACTCAGTGAAAGCACTGAAAGAGATCATCAAGAATAATGATGCTAATGAAAGCATCATTACGTGGCCCAATTGCTTTACGCGAAGACGGTAAGAAGGCAATAATAATCTTGCTAAAAATTCATTTGCATAGTAATAAAAAATGGGACATGTTAGCAACCTAACAAGCAGCGCGACCCGAAATTTATTTTGCCCGAGCCGCGCTACTTCTAAAGATCTTAGAAGATAAACCTTCTTTCGATCTTGGTACAACCACCTAGTTCTGGCACCCCCCTCCTCTAAGCTAGTAAAAATTGTGATATTTATGTCATTGTGTTGATATTCCAAACCCATTAAATTAATCTCGTAAAAAAAGACACAGGGGACTGATCAGCTGCTGAGGACGAGTAACAGAGTATGCCAGCGCGCGATACATGCATGAAAAATATAATGAAATATGGCGATACACAATCCCTATAAAAGTATAAAAAAATAGAAATTTGGGGGCAATGGTCTCCAATAACTAAGGTGGATACTGCTTACCAACAGTATAATTTAATTATTAATTTTCTGCTTGTGCAGTAAAAGATGATTTCATCAAGTTCTGTCGGCTGGAACTTGCTAAATTCATCAGAATTTTGGAAATAGGGAAGTTACTGCCTCCTGATAATATCTTCATCTTTTCTGCCTTCTGAAATCAATGACTAAGTCTCTCAAGCCTGCTATTGCTCAATGATTCAATTCAGTGATATCCTTCTTGATCTTCATTCGATTCGCCGTATATCGCCGTCGCAAACAGACCTCGAGACCATTGCATTCAAGTAGGGACCCATTTTTGGTTTTTAGTTTTCATTTTTGGCTTTGTGCTATGTACTTAGTACATAGCACAATCCTTTTGCTATATCAAGCTTCTTTTTTGTTTTTTTTGTGCTATGTACTCCGTAGTAAAAACTTACAGAGTACATTCACGATTCCATGATTTGATTCATCAGTCATATAACTGAGGCTTTTAGGAATTGCATTCAAGATGTTGAGCCTTTTGTTGAATTAATTCACAATTGATTCAATCATATTACCGAGGCTTTTTGGGATTGCAATCAAGATGTTGAGCCTCTTTTTGAATCATATCATAATTGATTCATTCAGTCATGTAACTGCGGCTTTTTGGGATTGCATTCAAGATGTTGAGCCTCATTGTTGGATCATTTCATGACCAATTCCCGAGTCATGTATTATTACGTTTCATGACCATCAGCTTTCATCAGCTGTCCATAATCCTATACCAACCCTAATTGGGACCAGTCCTATCAAAACCTATCACATTATTAAATTAAAATATCACCTATTCAATATTGAATTCTATCATTACAAAATAATAAAGCTTACTGTTTGTAACCCTAGAGTTATTCAGTTATACCACTAACAATTATCTCAATATTATATTCCATTATTAAATATTATAATCAATATCAACTGCTAGCAATTACATCAATTACCAATCTATATCATATCTAAATCAATTATATTTACTTTATCTAATGGACTTATCCTAGACCCTAACATTATATTTGCGATTATATATATATATATATATACACATAGCAAAAAATTGTTGATGCGCGCCTGATATTTACTGGGCTCTTCTGCCCAGGTCCCTAAAACGCAGCGATCCCGTATATAGAGACCCACTTAGTGAAAGCTGCTCGATATGCCGACTCTTGCAACTTTCACATACAGCGTTCTCAGGATCTAATAATAGATAAATGCAATCATACAATTTTTAACTGGGCTGACTGACTGAGCTAATAGTTCATCATGTCCATAATTGTTGTTGTTGTTCAGCTTCTTCGATCTCTTCTGTGTCTCCCACGTTCAAGCCCTATATATATAATGTGACTAACTTCTAAGTGCTAACACTGCTTTCTACCTAATAATGTCATTGGTGGTGAGAGAGTGCGCGTTGCAGATGTCCGCGATTGTAGCGAGGGCAAACTGTAACAAGAAAAAAAAATTGTTAAGTTATGTTGTAGAAATCAGTTCCATATCGGGTAAATAAATAAAATAACATATCATTTATTTCCTATACATTACGTAATGTTTCTAGTATACAAACGACCTTTTTCCCTTCATTTCTATCGCATGTCTATGGGGTTTACTCGCAGTAAGACATTGAACACAGATCATGACATTTAAAAAGTAAATTATTTTGCCGAACGCACTTATTATAGAGAACATAGAAACCCTGAATCAATTCTGCAATAAGCTATTGTGATTGTGAAATTATGATGAATATTATTACTATTAATTATTTTTTAACGATGCATATTTTCGCAACACAATATTGACAGAAACCCGCAAATATTTCGCTAATAAATACTCACTTTATAGCGTAGCGCCCTCGCTTGATCAATCTTTGCCCGTTGAAAACTCATTATACATTTCTTTCGGAATTTTAGTTGATAGCAGAAGTGATTTGGACAGATGTCTATGTCATGATGGAGATCTGAGACAATTCTGTCGAATTTGAACACGATCGTACTAGGCAACAGCTTCCTAAGAACATGAATTCAAAAATAATCAATTTCAAGTATTCCTCAGACTAATTAAGCTAATGGTTATAAACAGTGTTCCCGCTGAGCGAGTGCACAAAAGTTTAGTTTCCAAAGATTTATGTAAAATTGCGCCTTATACATTGTTAAAATTAAATATTTCTATGAAATTTATGTGCTGCACCATGTATTAGGGAGTACAAACCTACAAATCTATCACAAACTTATACTCACTTATTAGCATAGTGCCCCGACTTGGAAGCGATCTTCTGCCCGTTGACAAGTCATGGTATACTTCTTCTACTGAAAATGTCATATCATGAGGTAAACCCGAGACAATTCTGCCGAATTTGGGCAAGTTCGTACAAGCAACAGTTCTCTAAAAAAAGAAATTCAAAAATAATTTATATCAACTATGACTTCTACTAATTAAGCTTATGGTTATAATCAATATTACCTCTTAGCTGTTCTCACAAATGTTGCAAATAATATTTATATTTATATCACTGAGTGTGCACTTTCTTTTGTCCCTTTTTGCACAACAGATGATTTTTTGAGCACACATACAATTTACATACATACACATAAAATTTAGAGACTCTTCTAGCGACCAAATGTGACTTAGTCTGGAGTATTTGCAACTCTTATGAATAAGACACAATTTATCCTCTACAGGAACATGGAACAAATAGTCTAAAGCTGTATCAAAATATTACTGTATGATAATCATTGTAAAAAGTTTTCAACATTATAGCACTAAAAATACAATTTACATTTTTTTGCACCAATATTATTACCATTAAACTTGAAGTCAAATGAACTCGCATATTGAGGTTGTATACCCCACCCCAAATGCTGCAGTTTCTGTTGTCAATATTAGGGAAAGATATGAATAGCTCTGATATACAAATCAATGGGGTTTAGAATCAAGGGTCAGTATTTGTTTCATGTGTAAGTAGTCCTGGTAGTGCATGCACAGAAAATACCTCTTTCCCCGAGTCAAAACGCAGCAATTTCGAGCTCTATTATCTAGTGGCATTTGAAATTTGGTTTCATAAAACAGACTCAAGTTTGACAATACATCATAAAATTGAATTACATTTTTCATGCACTTTAATTATTTTAATCCATTAATTACCAAATTATGGTACATCATACTACCATGATATTACAACTGCACCTTTCATGCTTTTATGTAAAAAAATTCTCTGGGTAATAATATTACAGATTTATACATGACGTAAATACTAATAATACATTCAAGGGCAAAATTAACTCTAGTGAGCACCTCTTGAGTTAGAGGAAGGGGTAAATGTTTTTAAAAAAATAGGTATAAGATATAATCAAGTTCACCTTTTCTAATAAAAGTCATGTAACCAGTCGTTCAAGCTTTAATTCTATCGAGATTTCAACATTTCTGATGCAAACTAACTGATAATGCAAAGATAAATGGAAAAATAATATATTATCAGTTAAAACGTAACCATTTACCTTCAATGTGAATTGAAAAGTCCTGTGCTGTATGTACAGTTCTTCTTTTCTACGGGTTTGACTACTAATATACTTAAGAATTGATCTGAAAGAGAAAAAATTCCCAGGTTACACAATAGCATTATTAGATTAGTTTTAGAGCCTACATAAGCAATCCTAAAATCAATAAACTTTGCACTGAAATAGAACAATTACACTGATGGAAAGTAACAGCACTGCACAGAATTGAATTAATGTCCTCATAAACCACACCTGCTGGTCATTTACTACCAATAGTAAAGATGTTACGTAGAGCAGCGCGACCTCCATCCTCTATCTGAAATGGCTGCCGAGATTGCGAAATACCTAAACGCGCTCTTGTGAATAAAAAAAGGTAATACGTGGCATGAATGATACTGATTCTTGATTACTACCCGTGCGATCATCATTATCAGCTTCTCGGATTCTCCTTCCATAGACGATGTCTAGCAAAAGGGTATTTCGTTAGTTTCTTTATTATATCACAAAAACCCTAGAATTTATGCGCACACGAACATACACACACACAGTTTCTTGTTTATTTATTAGACTAAGGTAGCATCAACAATGACGGTATTGAGGCGGGGCGTATATATTATTGCATGTTGCATATGTTCTTCGTTTGATGATAAGTGAGTATAGCTACGACCGTTCCTGTCATGTATGTCACTGTTTAATACAAAGATATACTGGCACTGTTGGATATAACTGAAGATGCTGTCCGTTGTAGTCGGGGTTTACCACCGAGGCCAATTGGTATATAGCATAATCTTCATTAGATGATAAGGTTATTATTGTTCGTTGCCCTTTCTTGCCTCTTTATGCGCCTTCTCAGTCTGAGTCCGCATCTGTATAGCTGATTAAACTGCATCTGATATTTAGTAGTTTATTATGGAAAGCCAATAAGGTGCCAAACCTAACTGCAGGTAAACATTTTAGGCAGTTATCGATACATGGCAGAGGCTATAATATGACAGGGACACTATCGGCAGGCTCTCATCCAAACGGCAGTGTAATCATTCTGTCATGGTAGTCTTGTACCACAACTTGTATGAAAGATCAAGTCCGAGAACCGATTGTATTGACTTACTGCATACTGGACTTAGTAAATACAACCTGTCCGGTGCTCGTAAAATTTTGCTGATTTGGTTATAATGACTTCAGTTGTCCACTGGTTAACACATACAAATTCCTGACAGTTAGTTGGAAATGCTCCCTTATTTTGAGTGTCGACTTATACGTCTTAAAGTTAATTCGTTGTTGGATAAAAACTCGAACTTGACTGAAGTCGCACGGAAAGAAAGATGTCATGCTTAATTTGTTTGGTCAATGATATACGATAAGTATACATTCCGAACCTACCTTAATGTATGATTTAATTTATCATGTACTGGTCAATATATTTCAAGTTCTTGTAAGCCGGATTAAATCTTGCCCCCTGCAATAGCTTCACAGTACTGTATAGTATTTCTGTTAAGGATGTGGGTCATTTAACTATTCTAAACTTGGCATAAGACTCAGCCCATCTTTCCGCAAGCTTTTAAACCACGAAAACCTTCTCTAATTGCGAACAGTGTTCGTGCCAAATTATTGCTCCAGGTCAAGCGGCAAGGGCGTACATCGAAAACAGAGGCGGACAAAGATAACTGAGGGGAACTCATCAGCCAGTTACTATAGGCCAGTTTGTTGTGACGTCATCACGATACAAAATGGTGAATTACGCGTGTTCCATCAAATATTTAGGTCCAAAAACATCGTATTTGTATAATTTCACCTTTTAACTTGCAAAAAAAAATACCAAAATTCACGGATTTTGACCCAAAGTCTACCGCTTATTGTACCGAAAGAAATAGCCGTCCATACTTTGTCAAAAGTGAACATTTATTACAAGAGGTTCACAATGTTCTCATTAAATTTACACGAATATTTATGGATCAACATAAGAATTGTCACTCAAGAGTTTGGCACGGTGTCAATCCTTCAGGTGGGATATTATGGGTAATGATTCTTCAGGTGATCCGGTTCCAGTGATGTGGGATACTAATCTTCAAGTACGATATTCTTCGGTGATGATTTTTCAGGTGGACATTCTGGGGTGACGATTATTCAGTCGGGCACCAATTCCATAGAAAAGTGCCGAGAGGGCCCCAATTTTTAAAACAATTTTACGACTTGTCTGCAGTAAATAGACTCTTTTCATTGTTCTTTGGTAAGCGTAATATCATGACATACAAACTTTCATTTATAAAATGGATGATTCAAATGCAAAAGTTTAGGTTTCACTTTGAACAGTTTGCTCCTGTTTCGTTTCATTTCGAACGATAAGAACAGCATCTGCGGTAGACAACGAGAGATTCATATTGCTATTATCATGACTAGACTTGTGATGTTTTTTCACAGGGTTGTCAGAAGGGAGTATGGTGTGGTTTGTTGTCGATAATTCTGGTTCAGATATGCTTTCAGAACCTATATCGCCCGAATACATTCCCTCTGTATAAGGCTCTGAGAAAGAGGTTTCGTACGACTTGATAGTTGAGTTAGATATCATTGTAGCAGGAAGAAGTGTGATCATTAAACTGGTACTACGGTCATGTTCCGGCGCTGAAACTAAGTCGACGATCGTCAGTATTCCCGAGTAATTTTTTTGATTTTGATCAGTTTCATATACAGACTCAGTGAACGTACGTACAGTCGGTTCTGATTTTATATGGTTTGAGCTATTTGTCGAAGTAACCTGATTAATGCTACTGTTCAAGTGTCTTAGAGAAAATTCGTCCACAGTATGTTCGCTATCAATTTCGTTATCAACCTTGTCATTAGCATGAGTGTTTCGATACGGGAGCACAAAATGACAAACAAGAGCCTGCAAAAATTAGGTTTCCGGTTAATTATTTTCAGGCATGCTATCACTGGTGTATTTTCCATGAAAATTTCACTCGGTATTACACAACAGCAGAGTAAAATTACACTTACTGTTTGGGCATCATTTAATACATCGATTTGCTTTGTTTGTCTGATTCTGTTCTTGGTAGCTGTGACATTGTAACATCCTGGTGTAAGCATTCTCCAATATTCCCCGTATTTAGCTAAAGAAATTGAGATCAGATATTTGAGCAATCTAGTTTATAAATAATGCAATTTTGAATTTCCTTTTTCGGAAGAAATATGAATAAATTCTTCGAATAAACATTAATATCGGATTATCAAAATTATGCTATTCGTACAATTTACCTATAACAACATTTAGTGAGTAGAAAAAACACTTTATATTGGGTAAATTTCAAAAACCTCTGGACTGATGGTTATTTCAGAACTCATAAATAAAAATGATTACAACAGAAAAACATTCTCACTTGTTGTTACATCATGTTCAATTCCATGAATATGGATGATGGCATCAGCTATAGGTCTACCGTGTTCATCAGTGACATACCCCTTTATGCCCATATGAACCTGATTTCAATAAAGAGATATAGTAACTGGTTTCAATAGGCTACATGCAATAAAGTTAGACTTTACTTGTTCCATGTACTTGACTAACGCTTCTTTGTTATTCATCCATTCTGGATGAAGTTCTTCGGCTGGAGGAAATTTCTTACAACTCAGTTCGAGTAATATTTCAAAGCAGTTTGTGTAAAGGTAATTGAAGTCTTGCATACCTGCAAAATGAGTGTATGAACAACACAATAGACCATATCATGTATCATGTATCAACTATTTGACAAAGTAGTTTGGAGTTGATATATCATAGCTTGTTGACACAAACCAAATCATAAACTCAATGCTAGAAACAACCTCGGTGTTAATCCATTTTTCTACTAGGATGTATTAAGTCTATTCCCATTTTGAATAATATCTAAATGGATAAACTTCACAGCTTCACACTAGAGCTTGTGTTCTTTAAGTGTTTTTACTATCAAATGATGTTGAGACTTCCATTCCACTTTTACTCTCTGAGAATACTTGCCAATGTAAAAAGTAAAATCTAGATACTAATTTGGATTACGATTAATTGACATCTTACCTCCATGAACAGTATACCACTCGGCCCCATTCGTGATTCCCTTCTTATGTCCAAACTTGCCATCGCACTTGTTCAAATCTGGGACAGCCATGGTCCGATGAGCCTGGGAAAAAAAATAGAATGTGGACCTTATGTAATTCTGATTGAAAACAGCTTGGAAATCAGAAGATTATTTTAATCTGTATTATGAATGTATATTCAAGTTTTTTTTTTCAATCGCCAAGCACCAGATTCATTGAAAATACGAAGGAACCAAAGCGAATTTGCCACAAATTTTCTCAAATAGAATCACATATGAACCGGTCAATCTAGCAGTCTAGCTAGTCCTGTATAGCAGTATGATATGGAGGGAAGTTTGAAAATAACCGTAATAATTCACGATTGGTCATCAGTTTTGTATATTGGTATTTCATTTGATAAATATACACAGTGTACAGAACGGTACATTATTTCCCTAGTAAAATTTTCTTCACTGGCTAAAATTCTTCCCCAGTGTTTCTGTTATGAAAACCAGTCTACTATTGGAATATATAGTTTATTGGCTGACCTCAGCATAGGTTGATGCAAGATGCTTAAACAGTACATCATCTGGAGAGTCTGCATACCAACCGTCTGGACTATAATCATAGTATGAGTAATCGTCCTTGCTTCCTCTTTTAATGTCGTAAGGATAATTAGCAACGAGTTCACCACCATGCAGTTGAGCCGATAACACAAAGTTGTAATTTGTCATCCACTTAATGACAGCATGGATTTCAGGAAAAACATTCTAAATCACGAAATGCAATAATTTACTTGAAGGTTTTTCAGAAAGAACTTATTTTTTTGATGTAACTTAGGCAAGTTTTAACTTATAACAGTTTTATGTTTTAAAAGATCTCATCACAGGAATAAATGTAACATAAAAAATATGTCACATGGAATAAATGACAAAGGATTGTATCGTATTACTATTATCCTTTTACCCATACTGTAACCTTCACCAATGCATGGAATACTCCTACATGTATGTACCCTCACCTCCTTATGAGTGCTCCAATATCGCTCAGGAATCGGCAGGTGATTGTTAGGACCTGAGTTAATTTCATTGGCGTACATAGCACTTGTCAAGTCAGGGAAGTTCCTGTTCAGGTCATGATTCCTTTTGTTATATCGTCCGCTCAACCAACCATTTCTTTTGGGACCCTAAAAGTATTCAAGATGTGACTGTCACTGATACCTTTGAAAAGATAATTGCAAATCAGTGCATCATTTTATAAAGGTACACAGTGGTATGATCCTAATTGTGTTTTGAAATGAAAAAATTAGTAGACCACCATAGGTTAAAAAAATTAAAATCAAAATAATTTATAAGCTATATTCTATCCAGAACATATGATGTACTCGCATTCATTCCAATGACTTGAAGTGAAGTGTATCTATAAGGATATGCTAAATCTAAACAAACAATATTTATTTCCTTAGATTTAGAATCCTACTTTCCAGATTTTTGTGTGCCATATCGAGCACTATATATAAAAATACAATTGATATTGATGATGATTGATTGATATGGTTCATAATGACATACTTACTTATGATGGCAGACCGCTAATGATAGTAGCTAAATATTAGAACAATAAAATGGTCTGGGAAACTGATTTTGTGCATGATCAGTGTCATCCTGGTTGAGAAACACTTGTCAAACAAATCAGGCTCCTACATCATATTTTTTTGAGTATACAGTGAGCAAAGTCTCATATTTATCATCATCAACCTTTTCAAGTAGACAGTAGACATTCATTCTTTTGGTGGTCAATTTCCCCCTTTCGCTGCTGTGCCATATAATGTAGATTGTTTGATTTTGGAATAATAATAATATGGTGAATAATAATAATAAAGTGAATGTGTGAAGCAATTGTAGTGCATGCAAGCTCAAATGCTATATATATATATATATATATATATATTGTTCAATTGGAGATAAAACCGAGCAAAATATTGACATTAAAAACCTCAAAATGGATCTCGATGAGTATGGCATTGGTTTATTGAAGTGAGTTGTTTGGTGTAGACTGATCTGATAAAGGTTTTAGAAGATATAATTTTCTTTTCAAGTCTCTTATTTATCTTTCAACTAAGTTTTCTACTTCTTATAATCAAAGGCGTCTGATATTCGAAGAAATACGGTATCTCACAAGATGGTATCAGATCGACAATAAGATCTCATGCATAAAGTAAACAGAAATTTACCTCCTCCGCTGCCACGTTGTATCCATCAGGATTCATAGTTGGCATGATGTGAATGCGAGTGTTCTTTATCAGGGTACGAATTCGGTCATTACCGAGTTTATATTCTCTGCACAAGTACTGCATCAGTTGAAACAGTAATTCTCTTCCCAGTACCTTACACAAAAATTTATCTTAGTATGACATTCTGATTACATCATTACTAATAATCTCATAAATAGACTAATAAAACCACGCAGTCAGATAATGATGGCTACTGAGGAGAGATATGGATACTGCTAAGGCCTCATTGTATTATAATTAATGAAAGGGCGATAAAGTAACAAGTCAAGCCAGTCAACAATCAGGTCATAAACAAGAACTCGATCCGAACTAAACTCAGAAGATAAAGAAGAGATAAATAAGTGCAGGTCAGATTTCGGCATTAGTATAGATGTAGCATATGATTCCTTCCATTAAAATTTTAACAACCAGGTTAGCAAAATCTTTACTAAATAGTAGAAACGAGTACAAGGATGTGGTAGGAAAGATTTTAGCCCAAACCTCATTTCCATGGATGCTCCCAATGTACTTTACACTTGGTTTGAGGGGTTGATATTTTCCAGGAAATTCTGATATCTCCATCACATAAAGAGGTCTATTTTCCACGGTTCGTCCAACACTGTAAAGCCTCATTATATCAGAGCACTGGCGAGTCAGTTTCATCATCATCTGTAACAAAAATTATTAGATGATTGAGTAGTGCTGCTGGGCACCT
Source organism: Halocynthia roretzi (assembly GCA_013436055.1). Taxonomy (NCBI): domain Eukaryota; kingdom Metazoa; phylum Chordata; class Ascidiacea; order Stolidobranchia; family Pyuridae; genus Halocynthia; species Halocynthia roretzi. The sequence goes on along the minus strand of QRAM01000535.1, from coordinate 26,508 downwards.
TTGCATGGATGAGGTGGATGTTTTGGTGGGTGGTCAGGATCAGCAACTGGTGGCAACACTGCCGCTACCAATACAAGACTCGTGTGTAGCGCAAGTGAGATTGTGAGAATTGCGCCTGTGGCTTGTTTTGGCAAGCAGTGATGGTCAGCTATTGACCTCACAGACAGTCTCTTATCTTCGTTGAAGCACTTACTTTTCTAGCCGACTTTTCCTTGTGATGTTTGAATTCCACGTGCGGGATTTTCTTTCTATGTCTTTTAACGATTATTGGTGAAATCCCGGAATCAGATCTCGAGTAAGAAACTGTATGATACATGACAAAATATTAATGAATACATGCGTGCCTTACAATATCTAGTTCTATTTTTGTCAGATTTGATAGGTTTTTATATTTTGAGTTCCAGCACAGTCATTTTCAATATTTATTCACTTACTAAGGACAGCCTGACTGTGACGACAGACTGATGGCAAGTGGCACTGAATCCACGTCTCGCAATCCAGGAATGATGGCCAGTGCAAACCACTGTCTTCCAACGCAGTTAAACACCTGCAAACATATTCATTGTATTTATTTATTTCAAGTAATGTATGTGATATCTTAACTGTGAAATATACACTTTATACTAAGTAAATATGATTTTTAAAATTTCCACCACTTTATATGATCAAAAGCATCAAGGCTTTGACAAAATAATGCAAAAAGAAATGATTAACTTTATATATCAGGGAGTTCATTTTATTACCTCCAAACAAATTATTATTATTTTATTACCGCCAACAAACCCAGTATATTACGTAGTTAGTTCCTATTTTTCAATGTTTCATGTATTGAATTAGCTTTGCAATCAGTCACACAAGCGGAACATTATAGAAACGCAAGTATACAGGGTAATATGAATTGCCCTGGTCTGGAAAAACTAATGTTGGGGTTGCCAAAATTTTCCATGATTGACCTCAAAGTAAAAAAATGTCAGTGATCGATTATCTTTTTAAGTTAAAGTTAAATAAAAGCCTAATAGACTTATAACATATCAAAATAGCCTTATTATAACAAAGTGCGAGATGGACATGAGTAAAATTTATATTTTGTATAATGTTATATTGTATTATGTTTTATAGTGCTGAGAAACTAATAGTCATTTGTCATTACAACTCGAAGCTAGTAGGTAAATCTAGATTCTAGAAAACTATCATGTAGCGCTGATAACTTCAGACCTTGGGTAATCAGAAAAAAAACACCTAGAAACTATTTTCCAAATTCCTCCCTAATTCCCCACTTGGGCAAATTTCCTCGAATTTTAAACATTAGGGAACCAAGTGGCTCCAGTTGAGAACCACTGTATTAGACAGATAGTATTGGATAACAAAATCCTTGTAACATTGGAACTGTTGGATAACAATATGGGTAATTTAATTTGATTTTATTATTCAAAGTTTGATCAAAACCATACATAACATTCCTAATTTCATTGTAGTGAACAGATAAACACACTTTTCATGAAGTCGTTTTATAAAATCGATTTAATTCCGATACCGAGTGGTACAGAAATTTCTCTGTTTGTATTGAGATAACAAGATCCACAAACCTTTCTCGCACTTCCACGCAAGTCGAACGACATGGCGGTAACGAACTCACTTGTAATTTGCTCAAATGGTAACATTTTGGTGTAAGGAAGGCGCACGAGAGTTGATAGATCTGTTGAAATAGAGAAAGAGTACCGATTTTTCGAAACAATGAGTGAAGACAAATTCATATACATATCCAAAAAAATTCATGATTCCATGTCAGCAATACTGAGAATTCTGACCAAGGATGTGGAATAAGAGTATAAATCTTTAATACAAAATTTGTGGTACAACTCTTGCTTTTTTCTGTCAACTCGTCACACCGTAACTATTCGGGTTGTAAAAATACTTTAGAAGACGGGTCTCTCTCTCTCACGACATTATTGAGTATGGAAACTATAATTGCAGGCACTTTAATAGGCATAGGCAGAACTACTACCAGCCAGGTAGTTGAAAGCCCTCGATAGCGACTGGACCGCTACCTATATGTGGGGTCATATACGCATTCATTTGAATCTGGGTTCAAAGATTAGATTATCTTAATATTATTTACTCTAAATTCTGGATTATACATTTTTAAAAGTTTCCATACGTACCTGTAGTTCACATTTCTGAATATTTTCGACCTGATGATCTATTTCCTCGTCCTTTCCTGCGTTTGAAGCCGTACCAGGATAAAGGTATTCAGATAACGTCGATATAAAACTGAAAATCAAGAAATATAAACTCCTTCATTAACATGAACGTTCGTGAGGGTTTGCATAGTAATAATTTTGATTACATACTTGTAAGCTGTGCTATTCGCAATTTCTATCTGGTTCTGATGACCTAACAGATTCGGTAAATTCGTCCATGATCGCGTTATTTCTCGGCATATTGGCAGTGAAATCCATTCACACTCTCCTGAAAACAGAAAACAGAAAACAGAAAATGTCTAAATCAATACTTATTTTCGCGGGATTTGTTTCCCTAGCAGCCCAATGTCAGAGGTCAAGTAGAATAAAACTTTTTTTTTAAATCGCCGTTTGTACCTCTCATACACCCGTGTTGTGATTAGGGTGTATGAGAGGTCCGGATTTTAAGCATCCTGTCCTCCATCCGGCGCTACCTCTAACCGGACGGTAATTATTCCTCATTTTTTAGTGGGAAGAGCGGTTATTGTACGATCGTGAAGACTTATGGTAATCACCAGGTGGCTATATAAAAAACCCAACGTTAAAAAATTTCCCAAACAGCAGAAAATATTAATTAAGGACGATTTATGCGATGATATAGAGCAATTGCGATATCATCAAATATTGTTCGTTTTGAAATAGCATATGATTTCACATCTGTCCTACAATATCCTCTTTTTTAGGAAGTTTGAAAATGGCCTCCTTGGTTTTTGGTAGTACAATTGTGCGTTACGGAATATGGATACTGTATTGAGCGAACTCCATATTTCATTACAATGCACCCTTAATATTCTAGTGATAGCGAAATTCCATAAATTAATCTACATTATGAAACCCGTTTAAAAATCTTCTAACTGGTATAGAATAATCTTCTGGGAATGAACTAATTAATTCTTACCACTTTTAGACTGCGGTTGGTTCTCTGCATTTTTATTTCCTAAATGATTTACATGACCTTGGTCTGCGTAAGAGGTTTGTCGCAGAAGTATGCATATAAGACAGAATATCTTCAAAGATTCTGAGGCATTTCTTACACTTTCCATGAGTTTATTCTTCCTCACAAATTACGCAATGTTCAAATTGCGCCTGCTTCTATTAGAATGACTGTAATCATCTTGATGATGTTTGATTCTAGCAACCTTAAATTTAATTGTCAAATAACATAGGTCGTGTCTTATCTCGTAGTGGAAGCGTTTATTGACAGAGTGCTCAAAAATAATACTTTTCAAGATAAAAAAGTAAATAAAGCGAACTCGAATTCAGGTCAGTGATAATAGGCAGTCGGAACTCTGTCGTATGAAGCTTTCAACAAACTCAAAACAGATTTATTTCGAAGACACAATGGATACCCGCACATTCAATACATTATACTTTTGGCCTTTAATTTCTCGCCAGTTAACAAAATCGTCGTATGTACCTAAATGGGTACGCTGAGTTCTTCGAGGATTTGAAGTATAGTTATAGTATTTGTGGCAGTGTTTTAATAAAAATACCAATGTTCATATTCAGGGGTGGAATAGGCATTCGGGCAGTTTGGCGATGACAAGTGGACCGGCACCACCGGGTAAAAAGGACCAATGGGCTGGATAAAGGAATAGTGAAAAGATGTCACGGAAAACTTGCAGCGTCCAGTTCTATATCGTGGGAGTGAATCAAAGTACATATCATTTACTATACACTTGCAACAATGAATATAATATGTCGCGTAGCGCTGTTTAGTCCCCTCCTAACACTGGCCATGTAGCAATAAGCACCGGTTATTTCAGTAGTGCAAAATGTTCAGCTGCAGTTGGGTTTGGACAGTAAATGGCTTTCCATAATAAACCACAAAATTCAAGATGAAGTTTAATCAGTTATACAGATGTGGAGTTGCAGAATGCGCAGCCACATAAAGAGGCAAGGAACTATAAAAACATTTAGGGGAGATTATGTAGTTACCAACGATTCAAACGGTTCGCCTTATAGGGTGTAGAAAGACGTCTTCGCCTTTGGGTATTCTATGCTAAATCTCAAAAAGTTTTACGAAATAAGCAGCTACATCTATAGCCTGTTTGTTGGAGCCACTGTATGTTGTGAACTAATCGGCCGAACTAGTTGTAGGTGAATAATGCCCGGCCGATTTTAAGTCCGTTACTGGGTATGTTATAGTTCATGTGTTGAAAAGATACGACGAATTTTTGAAATTTGTGAATTGTACAGTACAGTACTGCAATTGCAAATCACCTCGATCTTCTTTAATATTTTCGCAAGAGGGCGGTAACGCGCAGTTTGTTCATCAAACACGGGGTACAAATTTTGTACGAAAAAACCAAGAAGTCCCAAAACAACATTCGATCCTACCCATACAAAAATGTCAATGACACCCCAATCCATCGATCTGCTTTCGGACAGGTTATGACAATCAAACGACACTCAAATGCGAAATTCATAACCTAAGTAACTCAATTATAGTTTAATATGAGAAGCTCTCTCGTATAAAAATTCATAAAATTGGGAATGGGTGCGGTAAAATTTCTTCATTTTATGGGCGGTAAGTATATTAAATTTAGCCCTGATTGTTTCATTTCTGATATATGTTAATAGTGTTTTTTTAGAGATCACGTAATTGATGTGTATTAAGTACACATGTGTATTGCCTTTGATTCTTTTGTGGTGGAAAATAGTTGCGACATGTATATTGATTTTTAGTTTTGAATTCATAAAGGCGAATTTTGTCTTTCGGCCTTATGTCTGCGCACTACAATGGTTTAAATAAAACTTGATACAAATAAAAACGTAAGCCAGTAAACCAGATTTTGGAGAGTACCGTGACAGACTGCAGGTAATTTCTGGTTTATGAAAGATTAATTCCGCGAAAGGATACGTCATACGTTCGTTGGCCGTTAGTGCCAGTTAACTTAGAAAAATTGTTTTTGAATTATTGATAACGTAGAACTGAGAGGTGTTGCTGCAACTGCTGTTGAAACTTAAAACAGCTTTCACACTAACATCCATTCGCTTGAACTGAAAGGACGAACAAGATTTCATTCGTTTGAGATCAATATGATAATAAATCGTGACAGGAAATAAAATAGTATTGATCCAAACGCGTATACGCTTACTACTGCAAGATCCTGCTTGTCACGTTGTACTCAAGCGTATATTGAATCCGCATCGACTCGAGACAATGTGGCGCACGGCAATAGGGCGTAGCTGTTGGGCTGAACCTAGGCTAAGAAATCTAATGCTTCTAGAGTTCTATAGTTCTATACTTTCCTTATGCACAACAATCCTTTGATTACATGAATCTTTTGTCGTTTATTTCAGTTCATTACCGTCAAATTTCCGAAAAAAAATAAAACCAAGAAAATAAAGCTTATGGTAACTATGGGTCTTGACATAGTAAACTTACACAAAATACTACGACAAAAATCCAACGCCAAATGAATAGTATGCTGGTAGAAACTACTTCAACGTTAAGCTTTCTGCAGAACATGTCAGTCTCGTATTATACAGTGTAAAGATAAAAACCGTGGACTTTAGCCCATATAGGGAATCACAATCTTTACCTCCACTGTGCAACACAAGCTGCATTTCAGAATAGCGTTTCATTTTCTGTACAAACTTGTGTGAGGTCGAACTCCGAACTGCACACTCTCGTGTTGTGGAAAATATAGCCAACCGTCTCAAAAATATGTATAATTCATGATATGGTGACGGTATGCGCATTTTACTTCGAAAGTCATTCTCTGTAGTATGAGGTGTTATCCCTGCAATAATAAATAGAAGTTAGAAGACTGAGCTGCTCAGGAAGGTTTTGTCACTCCCTGAGGGGCTTTAAATTGAAACCAGTGATACGAACGTACAAACACTCATTAATAAATTCCATATAAGTGAATGGGTATTACAATATAGTGAGAAAGAATACCATTATTAGTAAAAGAATTACGAACCTTATACTTGACAGCTCCGTGTTGAATGTAATACACTTCTTAGTGTTCCATGGTACTGGAAGACAACTGCCTTGCTCCCAAACCATTGCGATACTGACAGCAATACATTCAGTAGAGTCGTGTTTTAAGGACAAACGGCAGACGACATGCGTAAGTTTATAATTAATCTTGTCAATATATTTCACAAGAATGCAGAAATGTTAGCAAAAGAACGAAGTAGTAACGCTTGCTATGCAATGTATCAGTCGCATACTCTTTCCGAAACACATTTGTTGTGAATACTTATCTGTCGGAAACACGATTAACCCTAACACGATCTGAAATCCCGTAAGCATATGGCAACTGGAACCGGAGAGCGTCAATGGGTAAAAAAAACTTTCATCCCTCACAATAGCGTGGCTGATGTTCGTGTCTCTTGATTCATGCATGATATTAATAGGAATTTAACGCCAGTAATTAATTTGCGTCATTTGCATGTCGGATTATACGTTAATTTGGTAACAGCTTCCTATCAGCAGATAGTTCCTTTCGATAAACGAATGACAACGACCATAGGTCATTTTTGAATTGATTCATGCACATAAATATCTTTTATCCGTGTGGCTATTTCACCGTACCTTTTTTAATCAACTAAAATAAATGAGAATGTGGACTGGTACGCAAACAAACGCTGAATTGCTCATATCTGACGATAGAAGCTGTATCCATCTAATATCCTTTCACGCTGAACGTAAGCTATAGTATATAACATCAATTTTATTCCTTTCCCTTTCACATTTCTTTTTCCATGCCGTCAATATCGGCAACAATTCAGTACTGTGTTATACCATGATGCACATTTCCCACACGTACATGTATAACCAAAAGTCTGCAGAAGACTATAGAAAACAGCAATAACGATACAAGGCTTGTTACGTCCCTCCGGAGTTAAACTAAATAAATTGACTAACTGATTGCTCTCCTTTGCTTGCCTTGAGCGTCGAAAAGTGCCAAATCCCTGTAGAATAACAGAAAGAATCGATACATCAAGTAGAGTAGTGGAATCTTTCTGTTTCTTGCTTACTAAATGGGATAACAGGGCTACCTGTGCGCGATGGAGCGTAACCCGTACAAGACTGCATCAAGTAGCCTCCACTTACACCGCGTACCCTGGTCTATATTGGAAAGGCTATACCATTACAGTTAACTTCAGGAGTTTGTTGGAACTGCGTGATACTTATACTTAGAAAAGCAAACAACTTAACGCCTAACACGAGTGCTTTCGAACGTCTCTGAAGCTGTGCAGTGCATGCATTGATTTATATCATACGACTTGACTAAAAATGTTTGAAGAAAACGATTCTATCCATTAAGAATTTCTCGTTATTGTTTCGACGTCGTAAATCTTTTCTTTGAATTCACTCTTTTCACCCCCAGGGTTTGAATAATCTTTTTTTTCATTGTTGGTAATTAGGGGTTACATGTACTATTGGCGCGTTTCTAAACTACTGCGTATTGAAGTGATTTCTAAATCGCGGATTTATTGATAAACAATTCACTGATAATTTATACTCCTTTAATCACTAAGACCGTAATTAATACGCACAATTATAAGGAAAAAGTGGTTGCCATATACGGATTACTATTCCGAATATTATTAGATTTAAAAAACAAATACCGCACATGTCTAACTAGATTTCTACGCAAGATAGAAGGAGATAGCTGGACCTGACACAAGTTTTAAAGTTTTTTTTCATGACTTGTAGAATATGCTATGAGGGAATATGGTTTCAAGATGGATTACATAATTTTTAAATTCACAAAGTCATGACAGGCGTCATAAGCCCGCATGCAGCAGGATATCCTAATTCCGCTTATGCTTGATGAACTGAGTCCACCAGCAGCAGTTATAAAGTCACTGAATGATACTTTAAAAAGTATAATACTATGGACCATTTGAAATACTATAAAAACGACTTGAAAAGCACATGTGTCACAATTAACTATTTCAAACTAAGTACAAGGAATTTAAAAAGTGCATTGACAACGTATAATCTGCGTTACCTATACAACTGTTGTAAGCTGAACGTATTGTAAAACGATATAATTAATATTATGGCTATACTTGATAAAATCACTGTAATTTTTAGGCGATATGATGGCCATTACGTCGCATTCAGAGAAGCTGAAAGTTCAAGTCCGTGTTCGTCTGTCTATGCTCAACGTCCTTTCGAACTTTCATTTCCAATACAATCTTGTCTTTTCTGTCTCTAAACCTACTATGGAGTAGTGACGTAAAACTACAGCTATGCTGATGAAACTTGGTCAATTCGAAGAGCAGTTCATTTGAAAAGCGTTATTATATACTCTTGGGTAAATCATTAATCACCAGCGCGGTACATTTGCTTCACGCCATACGGAGACTTCGAACGCTGTAAGGTTATCTTATCTTTAAGCGTACCAACATTAGCAATAAGTCCCCACAGCGTAGCATCGCATGTCACCATACCGCTGCCAACAGCGAAGCATGAAATAGAAATATAGAAATAGTGCTACGGACGTAGAGTAGAGTAATACCATTACGTGTTTAATTGTGTTATGAATGCTATTACGAATTTCGTAGGCAACGGAAATCAGCTAGAACTCGTACTATTCGAAAAAACAATGCATCACCACTTCTTATTTTTCGTATCGGCATTCATTTTCTAACACCAGATAAGCAGTGCACAATAACAGCTGCCTGAAATCTCCCCTTTTGGAGTTGTAACGGTATCATGACTGACTTTTCCAACAGCATAATTTTGTTAATGAAGGATAGAACGTCATTCTATTCTTGAAGCGAACATATGGAAGTAAATTCGCAACGGATTATAATAACGTTCTTCCTGGCTTCTAGAAGGGAAATAAGAGCAAATTGTTTTAAACTAAAAACTATTCTTCATTATACTCTAGACGGGGTTACTGGAAAAGACATTTGATTTTGCTAAAAATTCTAAAAACCGACAATTACAAACGTCAACGATCAGTTTACTCACTCTTTCTCCGCTGGAAAACATCTTATTATTTTACAATGACTAATAATTTTTCGGTCAGTTTCGTAACTTTAGGTTGAAGATCAAGGTAACGTTAGAGAAACCGGGCGCCTGAGGCTATTGTGTGGACGAAAAAGCGGTATCAAATTAGTATTAACGTCCACTAGCCACCTTTAAGAAGAACAAAAATACTTCCAGGTTCACCGAGAATGTAAAACACGCGACACTTTAGTGATATCTTGCAGTCGCTTGAAAAATAAATGAATGAATATAATAAATGAATATAAAAATTTCAGCTAATAAAGAATTTATAGATTCTATGGTAATGCATTACTTATTATTATATGCCTTATCTCGGAAGTTCCAATAGTTGAGAATGTAAAAAATGATTGAATGTTACAATAGCTTGAGGCAATTTTTCTATACAATCGGATCGATGTTGGGGGCGTGGTAGAAATTTTATCCAGAAAAATCATAAACATGATTCGTTTCAGTAGGCCATGGAGTTGTTTTTAAGAAAATTTATTTAAAGTTTGGTAATGTACAGTGTACACTTGAAATCTGAAAAACCACCGCCGCAGTATAGTAAGTAGCTCTTCGAAACACTATGGACCACAGCCTTTCAATTTGAGATAATACCGCATTTCTAATTTTCACAGTTTAGATTGTACGTAGGTGATACGGTGTAAAATAATTCTGGTAGCAACCTAAAATCAGTTCATCTCGCATTTGGCTAGATTATCTTCACTATTTGTTAATTAATCATTCAGATTAATTCAACTCTTCGAAATCGTTACAAAGATACGTGATATCGCAATGATGCATACACGTGCAAGCGATTTCCACATGTCTTTCATGTAGGGCTTACAGCATAAGCGAGCAATGTTTACTAAACAAAGGACGTTGTGATGACGATATTCCGTTGTTACACAACGAATCAAAAGAAAAGAAACAGATAAACGAAAACAACTGCATGTAGTGAAGTAAAAATGTCACAATTCATAATACTCTTTTTATGGGCGCAACCAAGTGATAATAATTAACCCAGCTACGATGGGAAAAATGCAAATTTATCCGAAATCAGACATAGTCGGTCGCTTTCTTGGAACAAATGGGTCTGTTGAGTCACATGATTCTGAGACGAATGTACAGTACTGTACTGAAGTTCTGCGTAGCGTTGTGGCGTAAGTTCGCTAATGCAACTACAGTATACATTTTACAATACCCTATTCACCTGTTCATAAAATTCGTCCACTTTCGAAATGTCAAACCTGTCTGCTTTCGCAACTTCTTACATAACTTTTTTCCTGTGTAGAAGCGTTTTTTTACATATGATACGCCTCCATTGATAGAACACGATACTCAATCAGGCTTAGCTTCAACTAATGAACCGGCTGCTCCCGATTAATTATCCTTGAAAATGCTAAATCGTGCTATTAGACACGACCTGCCACGAATCACAGTTTGAGCTGCCACTACTACATTTCACAGTAATGCATTCCAAGTCTTAAACTTAGCACCCTCAGGCCGTTTACTTGTGCGGGAGAAATTGCGGAACTTGGGTGTGGCAGTCGTAGTTGTTTCCGTTCACGTAGATAAAAAATGTGGTTAAACGTTTCAATTACTCTTTCAAAATACTGTGGGTAAAATAATTTGAAATGCCGATAGTCGTTAACTATTAGCTGCGCATTTTCAATGTAGGATCACAACGGCTTCGCCGGATACTTTTCGAGCAACTTATAGTTCAGGATATCTTCTTCTACTAGAATTGCTGAGTTTGCTGCAACTACGACCGATTCTAAAACATAGTTCCAGTAACGTTGCCTAGTATTAGAGGAGGAACTTCTAGGAACCTTCTATTGCAGCATATCTTTTATTTATTCTACTCTAATGAAATAATTCTTCACTTGTAACTGAGAAATCAATCTTTTATTTCCATAATTATTTGATTTGCTTTGCTCTCTTTATCAAAGAGTTTCTCAGTAAGATTTGTTTTTCTCTGAACGATCTTCACGAGCTCTTCTTCATTATTTTCTGTCTTACCATCATGTACGGTTTGTTTTTACGTTTTTGCTAAAAAATATCATTGTGTGCAAAACATTAGAAGTAGTAAATTCACAAAAAAAGAAAAAATTTCTTACTTTGTTAGTGGTTGATGAATTAGGATTCAATTTTTTTTTCTTTCTTCCAAAACTTTCACGGCCTTCCCTTCCAGCAAGGACAGTCGCCAGCCTACTTTCCTTATCGTGGGCCCGCTTTGCATGCACTCGCTCAATAGCACCTAGTGCAACAACCTCTCTGAGAATAATTATCAGAGATTAAAAATAATCAAAGATTTCCGATTAAAGTAATACATATTTTTTAAGACTAATTTCTAAGGAATTAAAAAAGTATCCATTTCTTGCAGCAAGTACTAAGATTCTTAATAATAGGATTCTCACTACTATTGCATAAATAATATTAGACATAACTGCACTTCTATATTGCGAGTAATTTTACTTACCCGCCTTGATCTTCATCAACTTTAATCACCCTTTTTCTTTTGCCACCTCCAACCTTTTTTGAAGATGCAGGCTCCACTTCTTTCATTGCCTGATTTGCTCGCAGTTTCTGAAATTCTTCTTGTGTTAGTAAGCGCATCTGGCTCACATTCTGTGCTTTCACAATTTGTTCCTCTTTACTTAATTTCATATCATTTGCAACCTCAGCCTAAAAGTAAAGTATTTTGTGGAGACGAGAAAGTTGATTTTCTGAAACTGTCAACATCTCATACAAATTATATTATGTTGACCCTGTGGAATGGTCAAACTTGAAATCAGTAGCTTTTAGGTATTACCTCATCATCAGAATGAATGACATCTTGCCAACTTCCATCACTATCATCACTATCGTTTGAGCAAGATTCCCAGCCATCTAGCATGGAAAATGAAAAATGTGTTTCAACTAATCCATGTTTTTCAATTTTGCCCAAAAATACATCCCGTTACATGAACTTCAATATGTAAAGGATATTGATAAGAGAGGGCATTGCACATTTCTTGAAAACCAATCAATATTAGGTCATACATGTGGTTGCAATCTGTGCAATTAGATTAATATGGGTAGGGCAGTAGTTCTCAAAGTCAAGGACATATTCCTCTTTTCGCAATCCTTGGTTTCCTCAATTCCTTCCTCATTTTGAATTCTCATTTACCGATAATTTCCTGATGATATGTTTACTCATACTCATTTGATCATATAGTGTAAATTCCTTCCCAGTTCAGGATTGTTCCCTTGCCTGGGAGCCAAGAGCCTCTAGTTTGAGAATAACTCGGTTTGGGTAAAAAAAATAGGTCAATCTATCACTCTTCATGTTACCTTGCCTTGTTGTCAAAAATTATTAGAAGTAAACTCCAGCTGGATGCAGCGCTCTCCGAAGGGCAATACATTTCTGCTAGTAATATTAAAAAACAATAGAACACACCCTCCCCATCATTGTTTTCTTCTACTTCCTCATTCAAAATTTCTGTTCCGGCTACGAAGTCTTTTGTAATAACCTGGCCATACTCGGCGATCTCCAATTCTTTCATCGCTTCTGTAGGTTTACCCTGGAAGAAAACACATCAAGGTACAAATCAGACATATCTAGAGACTATTATATATCATAAATTCATACCCGGTCCTTTTTGTGCAGTAAACTTGGATTAATTGCTCTAAAAAGTTGGATTAGCGACTTGGAAGCCATCATTACAGCTTTGTTACGATATGTTTTGTACTGGACCAGGTCCTGCAAAAGATCCGGGTTCATTGCGAGAGGGCACCTTGCACATATTTCTCTTACTGCATTTAACCTGGTTAAAATGTATTTTCTAATTATAGAAACTCCTCCTAATTAGCACGTGAACCAAGTCACAGTTCAGATATGATTCCACGGCCAACTCACCCAACAGCAATCACTTCACTCGAGTTTCTTTCAGTCACAAAATTATCAACTATGGTCCTGATGAGTGGCTGGATTATTTCTGGAGGGACAAGGTCGTGGCTTGCTTGGGCACAGCACAATAGAATTTTGGTTACATCTGGGAAAATAATTATTAGACTTATTTCTATGGCAAGGGTGTCATCTGTAGCACTAAACTAACATGTACAGAAGGAATTAAGGCATACCTCTTTGATGTGGTTGAAAATACTTTTGAATAAAAGTATAATAACTGAAGATGAACAGTTGATGAATTCCAATGAGTCGTGAAAGGAGAGTCATCATCATCAGCCTGACTTCATATCTCTCGTTCGACTTGGATAGCACCTTGTATAGTCGCTCGCCAAAACCTTGAATAGACATATTTATATTAACTAATAGTCCTCATCAAGTAAAGCAAAAAGATAATTCTGGACAAGCATCACCTCCGGACATACGTAACAATCACAGCAATTCATTTCTATTTTTAAATCGTCTTGGCTATAGTTTAGATCTTAAGTCAATCACAAGTCTATAGTAAGCCTAAAGAAGTACAGTAGTACTTCGTACTTCAAACGATTCTAACTTCGAACTCCAAATTAGATTATGAGTTTGTACGATGATTCTATGTTCAAACTGTGCATGTTGTAAAAAAAAAAAAAATCGGATAATTTCAGAATTCTAACGCTCAATCAGAGATATTCCCGCCAGAGTTCGAAAGATGCTCATACATTTTAACTGCGCGTGTAGTGAAGAAGTGCTGAATTTGATAGGTAATTAAAATGGGCAATTTGTTGAACACCGCATGAATTTTACCAGCTAACTTGAGCAAAGTGGCGCCAAATGGGCGAAAAAAACTAGGGCTTAACAGAATTTCGTCTTAACCTAGTGCGAGCAAACGAAATTAAATACAAGTATTTCAATGGGAAAAAGTTCATTGATAAAAGCAAATAGAGAATAAACCTTGAGGATCGTTGAGCAACTGTAGAGCAGAAAAGGAATTAGGAGAGTTTTTCATTTTCTTTTTGTGTTTGTGTAAAACTCGAAGGGCTTTGTTACGCTTCTTTTTGGATCTTGTAGTTTTTTTGTTAACGGCATATCTGTAAATCAATAACCAGTAACAGGTAGAAAATAACAATTTATACATACACGACCAACCACTGTTCCAGGACAAAATTATTGTAGGAGTAAGCTACCCTTATACCTAATGAACTATGCATACTGGGTGATATAGCATCTATGTAAATTATTTTCAGAACAACATAAAGCATAGAGCCTAATTAAATTGTTTGTCATTCTGCAAAATAATCGATCGAATGATTCCGAATCGTTTGTTCATTGCTTATGTTTCGCAAACTTACTAAACTCCCGCTGGTAGGCAGTATCCCCTCCTCTTATTCATCAAAAAGTTTTAATGCAAAACAATGTTAAGCAGGTTTACTTTGTGATAACGTCCCGGGCAGTTGGACCATCGTCATCGCTATCAGATTCACCTTCTATCTTATTTTTGATTGCATCTTGACCGAGAAAAAATCGCAGTGCACTGGCAGACACCTATTGTTCAAAGCATATCTAAAAATTCTTGCAAAATAGATGAACCATTCTAAAGATACAAATTAATGGCCTAATAATAAAGAAGTGAAGAGAATACAGCAGTACAATGAAAAAAACTAACAAATTATTTACCTTTGGAATCTGTGAGAAGCAGGCTGTACTCATCACGTTGACTGTCTTCGCGTCGTTCCAGATTTGTCTGTGGTAGAGCTCAGACATAACATCGAGGGACATTTTGGCAGCAGTACTGTTATTATCTGACAGCATGGAATACATGAAGTTCTGCAATGACTTGAACCAAAAAAAAAAAAAACATTGCAGGAATTTCATATTCCATAAACGAACTTCAGTTAGTAAAATCTGATGAGAAAGGTGTTGCTGTAATACATTTACTGGAATAACAAGTGAAAGAGTATTTGTGAATAAACTTACTCGATTCAATTTATTGTTTTTGTGATGCTGATTCAAATTTTTGACATCTTGAACTATGAAGTTGTAGAGCGTCTGAAAAACAGATGATATTGTTAGATCTTAATTGTTGTTAAGTACAGAGAAGTTTTAATATGCCATACCTTGCGTAACAATTTATCCTGGCAACGAAAAAGCTCAAAAAACAATTCAAATAATGACAATGGAGGAATGAGGTTCTTGTTTCGAAGTAGAATCAAACATTTGCAGAAATTCTGGTAACAAAATACTAGTTTTATCACAATGCATCAATTAGCAGATTATTATGCCATTATTAGGTGTGTTATCATAATGACGCTGTAACTGTATATTGTATTATAATTTACTGTGATGTAATGAATGATCTTCAAGTGATTTCACTTGCTGCTCAACGACAAGATGATGTACTATGAAAATTTCTTCAAATATTTTACTTCATTAAACTACAATACTTAACTCTGGGCATCTTTTCTAAAAACAAGCATTATACAATTGTCACATTGACAAGGTACAATGACATGAATAAACTTAGTTCACCCGGAACCAATATAAAAAGTACAGCTGTTCATCTTCAACAAATCTGACCTATTATTATCCAGTAAGTTTATTAATAATGTTTGTTGAATCATACAGGTTACTGTTACCATTCGCATGTCATGATTCAATGATGGTCCATGTTTCTGTAATACTTCTTTCAATTGTTGAGGAAAATCTGATACCAGTGTTGGATAACAATGTGATACCTGGAAGAAATAATCAATTATATACACTAGCATAAGGAAAAATAATATACCATTAAAGCAATGCCATAAGATATGGGATATTACTGTTATTAACAATCTTTTGCATGTACAAGTTTGAAGATTAATCTTCAATAAGGTGTGCCTACCAAACCATGAAGCATTAGCCTGTTATTTCAAGATATGTATGTACATCACAGAGAGAAATAAAGTCATAAATAAAGTATTAGCAAAAGTAAACAATAGGATTTTGAGTTCACAGAAAAATTTACAGGTCAATGTAAATCTTCCTTGAAATAAGTGGTTGGTTATGGTATCATTTGCGCAGCAAAGTCTATGATTAAGCAACAAACAATTTCATAGTTATTCAGGAAATAAGTAGTATGTGACATGTTGTTTGCAGATGATAATTATTAAAAATAGAATATTACTGACCCCTACTCAGCGCTATTGGAAACCTAATTTTTATTTCAAATGTATGGATGAACATATAGAGTCACACAAAGATGGCTGCTGGGACACATCTACATAAGGTCAAATACTCCCACTATCACATACTGCATAAAAATTACCTGTTAATCAGTTAACCATCAAAAGTACGAGTACATCTACGTGTGCAAGTAATCTTGGTACTATATACCTGAAAAACCGTTTAGTCTTTCTTGAAACCCAGAAATACAAATAGCCTAATGTAAAATACTTGAGCTATGAATGTTGTCAATTCTTGGAGTTCTTTCGATTCTTCCTGAGGTTGAATCAGAAACACATTCATGTGCGATTGGTATCGCCGAAATTGTTGTTCAAACTAAAAATCAAATAAGCCGTTCAAAATTAGTAATACTGCAATGAGTTGTCATGAAACTTACCTCATCTCGATAAGAAACGGGATCTCTTTTTATCAAATTCTGTAACTGGGGTAAATTATCGGGTAACTGATTGGTTCTCCCCATATTTTCTCCGGTTGTTTTCCACCCTTCTAAACTTCAGAACACAGCACAGCACAGCACTGTGGTGAAATCAATCATGCGTAAAAACACGTGCGCGGATTACTCAAGCATATTTTTGCGTCATATGTTGAAAAATGTAATGATGGATCTTGCTTGGAATATTTTTTGTATTTGAACTGTAATTAACTACTATTTATGGGAAAGGAAATAATGAGTTACTGACTGATTTATCAACGCTTCACAAGATATTTAAGATAAAGCTAATCTATTATCTCCGAAGTATGGCTACTAATGACGATGGAAACGTACCGTTTTTTAAGAAACTCAATAAGGTGGGTATATTGTTGGAGGAATTTAATAAATTCTATTAAGTGTTATGCTTCTGTTTCTTGTCCTTTCCAGGGTAGGGCAAGAAACCGCCGCCGGAAGCAGAAATCAAGCGATGAAGAGGCTAAACAAAGCAGCGAAGATGAAGACCAGGTTGTGCGGAAAGAAAAACGACAACGAATTAATCCCATGGTTCAGTCGGTAATTCTATCGTTATGCTAATTGTAATTATTTAAAAAGATATTATTTTGCAATGGTAGTAAAAAACCATTTTCATTTTTAGACCAACAAAAACTTGAAGGAAAAAGTGCAATTAAGCAGTAGCAGCAGTGAGGATTCCGGGAAAGAGAGTAGCATTCGAGTTTCCTACAAATCTTCTAAAACCGCTGTAAATTTCCCTTGATTAACAAGCTCTGCTCAAGATTTTTAGTTCTGTTCATGAACTCATGGTTACTAGTTTGCAGAAACACTTTGCATTTCTCATGCCCTATTTTTCAAATCCTTATCACCCTGGGCTAAGTTTCAGGGTACTCCAGTAAGATAGTATAATCAGTATATTGTAATTCAAACAACATTCCTCAGAAACCATCTGGACCAGATGACATGGGAGCAACGAGGACGTACGAATTTGACACTGAAAAAGACCGAGACGCCCAGGCTGTGTTTGAAAAGGGACTCGAAATCCAAGAAAAATTGGCAACTGGGGAAGCTGACGAGAAGACGTACAAAGGACAGGCTGGATACAGACAGTTCATAAAACCAAAGGTAAATACAAAATACACGACCCACAGTATTACTATCAACAGAATTGCTGACTTTTGTTACACATAGGACACAGCACAAGGTAACGCGTCATCTGGCAATGTCAGAAAAGGGCCTATACGGGCTCCCGAACACTTGAGGGCGACAGTTCGCTGGGACTACCAGCCTGATATTTGCAAAGATTATAAAGAGACAGGATTCTGTGGATTTGGAGGTAAATATATTTTTGCACCACATGAGAAATTTTTAATTTTGATGCATTTCATCATTGTTATTCATTTTAGATTCATGCAAGTTTCTACATGACAGAAGTGATTACAAGCACGGCTGGCAGTTGGAAAGAGAAATGGCGGAAGGCCTGTATGGTGCCAATGACGATGAAAACTGGGAGGTCTCCAGCGACGAAGAAGACTTCCCTTTCAAATGCTTACTATGCAGAGGGTCATTTGTAGATCCTATTGTCACTAAGTACATCTTATTTTGCAAGTTTTGTTATTATTTTGTTTTGAGAAACTCATTAAAAAAAATTTTCAACAACAGATGCAAGCACTACTACTGCGAGAAATGCGCATTAGACCACTATCGAAAGTCGAAGCGGTGTTTCATTTGCGGGCTGCAGACGAGCGGCGTTTTTAATCCAGCAAAAGGTTTAATACATTTATCTTCAAAGACTAATTAATATCACATATATAGTTAAGTAATGTTTTTCTCTGCAGAGTTGACAAAAAAGTTGGAGAAAATGAAGAACTCGGACTATTTTGAAAATGATTGAAAAATGAAAGCCCGTTACTATGCTTTGGTTGAAATAAGCATCGAAAACCATAATAACACTGGCACTTAGCTGAGCTCCATTAGGATGAATGCAAAGCAACTGTGCTGCACAGACAATGAAAAAAAACTGCAAATCAACTAAAATTGGGAAAATTTAAATTCAGTGGCACCTTTGGTTTAATCGCTGTTCTGAGAGCATATTGAAGATTGGTCTGTAGATTGGGAGGATTTTGCCCTTCGTCGAATCATCAACTGTTCGGTTTCTTCGTTTTTATCTCCATTTAAAGGCAAAGTTGTATTCTCTTCTGAACCATTTTCTAGAAGTATAGAAACGCAAAAAAAAAGGAAATGACAGTACAGTTGTGTTGAATAGTTGTGTTGAATTGGTCAAGAGGAAAATCACAGATCGTTAGGTAGCATAATTCATGCTTACCAATCACAGGTTGATCTTCGGTCTCTAGTAAAGGAGATTCAGGCTCCATTACTGGTGTGTCTGACCTCACGAGAACGAGCGAAAGAACATTGCGTTGGAACTTTCGTAAATATGTTGTCGCTTGTTTGTTTTTAACGACCTGAATGAATGTTTGTATGGAATAATATTTACACTATTACATATTTCGAATACTCCATTGAAATCCCTTGTGAATACAAATATGAAGTTCTTAAAATAAAGATAAATGCAAACATTTTCCATGTAAATGTGCCAGTTAGTATCTCCATTTTATCATATCATTAATGATCAGTGACGCAAGGATAGAAATCATCAGGCATGAAATCGAATTTTCGAGAATTTCTCAATGCGAATAAAAATGGATTTTAACTTAGTTACGTTACACCAATTGAACTGCATCCGTGTATGATGTGGAAATTCAAATAGATATGCAGTAACATGACTATGTAATTTATATTAGCTGGAAATCTTAGTGGCCCAGCCCCTTTTAGGGAATTTACATTTTTTCATCCATCGATAGCACCCTCTTCAGTTAGAGAAAAGCATCCATGAAAATATCCCTTTTTAATGCGAAGATTTTTATGAACAACAGCATAGGCCATCCTCTAAGGCAGTGATCAGCAAACTTTTTCTAGAAGGCCCAAAATTGGGCCGCGGCCCACAGCTTGCCGACCACTGCTCTAAAGTAACACAAAGGTCACAAAGACTTGAAATGACAATAACTGAGATTATTCCAATAAAACCAAAAAAAAACGTATTTGAGGTAATTTAACCATATATCAGAATTTTCTTTGTTGTATACGTATATTTGTTGTATATGTATTTCTGTTAATAACTGGTAATCTCCGAGTGTATTTTCACTGAAGCACTAGAAGGATTTACAGGTTTACACTGGACATATGAATTCTATTAATATGCATCAGATTACAATTCACATTACATACCTCTAACATTTGTTCACACAGTACAGTGAGATCTTTAAGATTGTCTTGCAGGTTAGATGAGAGCTCGAGCAGAGACAGGGTCCGTGCTAACACATTGACATTTATTGATTGAGGATCACGCAATACCTCGTTGCTCAATTTAATGGCAAGACCGTCATGAGCAGAGCTTTCACCAATCTATGAAAAGTGTATACTGTTGTACATGTATAGGGAGTAGAAATGTACAGACAACCAAAGACGGTAATAATTGTGATGATATACCAAGATGATATACTGACGTATAATGCCCTAGATATATGTTATGTTTCAGTATCCCTTCCTAAACATGATATTGAACGATGGGAAAATGTTACAGCCGAAGACTGAGGATAGAGTGATAGGCTGACTAACGAGTCAGTAGAGAGAATAAAATAAGTTCGTGACATATTGAGACATGGAGTGTAAAATACACTTGATAACAGTTCTAATAATGAGACTGACTTTATTTCTTGCTTGTATGATCATTGTAATATCAACAATTGTGTTTGATGAATTGAACCTGTAAATATAACCGAAGTATCACATTTCGTTTTTATGTGACCTTTTGATATTTGGACATGGATTGCGGAGCTCCTCCTTTGTTAGCAGGAGTGTATTTGTAGTGATTTCACGACAGAGTATGATAATGAACTAACAAAAAACTCCACCAATAACCGTAACCGCTACACATGTAGAAGTCATAGCACTCAGCAAAGCTGAGGCTATCAGTCACATGCTATTACACACCAAGTTTGAGTTTGATATGTATGGAATGTTGAGACAAACTTAATAAAAAGGAACTTATCATTACTATTCCCCTTACCCAATTTATCCTTTGCTTCCAACTATCACTGCTTCCTTTGTTTGCATCTGTATGAAGGCTCTTTATAATGGATGGTTTTGTCAGATAGACCAGCAATTCTGCAACGTTGTTAACTTTGACTGAGGCAAGAGGGGAAGAATTTGGTGCGTTGAAAAGTGTACGGAGCGTTGGAAGGACAGCTTCTTCTATGCAGTCATGAGTAGTCCTAAAGAGAATATATATAGAACATACATGGCAGTCTGTGCAGAAAAGCACAAGCAGTTTAGGGTATCAGGCACTCGTTTTCACACACAATTCAATACATCATATACCACATGATGATGATAATGTAACATCGTTATAAACTCATAGCTCCATCACAGAAACGAAATAATTCAATCAAACCCTTTATTATTTGAGATGACCCGAATAAATATCCCTGGGAATTATTCACTGCAGACTAAATGTCACATGATAACATTTTTTATCAAGATAGTTGGGATTAGTATGGTTTTGTAACATTTAGTAATAGGTATCATGGTCCAAGCATCCAAAAATATTATGATTGGAAACCTTTGGAATAAAGCAGTTGTCCTACTACTATGAAGAAATAAAGAACCAAAAGAAAAAAAAAGTTGCATTAAAATAAAAAAAAAATAATTAAAAAATAGAATGGGTACCTGCACATGTATGGGTAGAAATCAAGAAAAGAGCTGATTTTATTAATAGTTTTGTGCTCATCTTGAATCATGGGATTGTACCATAGAAGCATCAAACGGGAGAAAATAGCAGGACTCACGACACGACCAGAGACTAAGATCATTGCCAAACTTGACGCAGCCGCATGACGAATGTCAGCATTCTAAGATAGAAATATTACCACAATCAACCCTAGATGATAATTTTAGTAAAAAAATATGAATAAACTAGTAAGTTTAGGAGAGTTACCTCCTCATCCAGCATCTCCACAATCTTTGTCAAAATAAGTGTAGTAATGTAAGCTTCCTCATCTTCAATATCCTCTTCATCTCCATCATCAGTTTCCTAGAATCACATCGAGTATATATGTTCAAACCATGGTAACAAAGTCGGTGTGTTAGAGATCTTCACTACAAATAATATGCGCAACAAATATGTTAAAGTGAAATACCGTATATAAATCGCACCCTTATTTCTTCTATAGTAATCTTAATTCAGTTAAGGAAAATGATCAACAAGTATATACGGTAGATAAAATGAAAATAACCTTTGAAATAGCTTCAACATCATCGATATCTTCCTGTCTCTTCTTTTTAGCATCCTTCTTTTTTGGAGCGAAAGCTTCCATGCCGTATATTCGTAGGATGTCGACAATACCACCCAATGCCTTGATTCTAACTTCAACTACATCAGCTTGTATGATCTAAATATATTAGTAAAAATTAGCAACTGCATGATTCATAGCATCCTGAGTTAGTAATGTAAAAAGGGTGCTAGGTATTTCAGCCTGTCAACTTTGATCCGTACCATCAGTTGGCAGTGCAAATGGCCTATTTTCTAAAATAACATCAATAAATGCTGGAGTCAGGAAAATTAGACTATGACCTTGTGATGGCATTTCACATTTCATTTTGCTGATCAGGATAGTACTATAATCTTTTTTTTTTCGGTTCTGTCTGGCACTATATTTTTATCAAGAAACCCTGCTATTTTCCGCGAAACAATGTCTCAAAAAGGTGTCGTGTCATAAACCCTTCATGAAGACTATCCTCTACTCACCTGCAGAAATAATGGTAAATGTTGGGCAGAGAGTTCTAACGAATAAAGACAGCAATTCCCTAAGCATTCCACTGCAACTTCACGAATCGCTGGAATAGGATTGGCGATGGAAGGCAATATGAGGCTGTTGACCAGAGTTAGGAGAGTCGGGTGCAGGGTCTTCTTGCGCTTTTTCACTTTCCCTGTTTCACCAACTGTGACGGAGAAAAACGCGATCGAAGAGCAAACTTCTTTGACGATCTGTAGGCATTTCAGTATCGTGGCAGGATCATTCTAAAAAGATATTCTTATTGTAGTGAATTTCAGCGACATGCACCAGCAAAATATTTTCTATATATTTTGAAACCTGAAATATGTAACATTGACATCGTCACACGCTATAGAATTTGAACTCTAGCGTAGAATATGTGAGGGTTCTTGCATTAAACTGACTGTGCTAGAACACTTCTCGATAAAGATATATTAGTTTGCAAATGGTTCTCACTTATTCATTGACCTACTTTTTATTGAATTAGCACTGAAAACTGAATTTTTAATTGCTTGGGGCTTTTTTCATGTTATTTGATACTGTGAGAGGAATGGACTGTAGGATTTTTAACATTACTTTTTGGATACCGGCACCAGGATACCTTTCAGGCATAATATTGAACACAGCATGCAGCTTACATATAAGATGCCCAAGGTCAAAGGATGAGAGAAGATTATTACTGAGGCACTATCGATAAATATAAGTCCAGCCAAACCTACTTTCAACTCTGTAGGCTTATCTTCTTCTTCTATTTTATCTCCATTTGGTTTCATGGATTCTTCCATTTCTATTTTCTCAGATTTCAACTCGTCAATTAACTTTTGTGTTTCAGCAGCTTGAGCAAATTCTGTCGCCCTAATTTGCTCATCAAGATCCTCGTTTAGTTCGATTATCTTTACACGGATTTTAGCGAGCTGAAAATAAAATTTATTGTCGGTTGACGGCATGGGAAGTCAGAGACAAGAAATTTTCACACCGACTCATACTGAACATTCATCACTCCTTTTCGAGTTACAAGCTTACTTGAATTTGCTTTGTTCTTATTTCTTCCTCAGTAAACGGCATCTCACCAGCAGGGGAGTCGGGAATCTTTTCTCTGGCATCTTGAATCATCTCTGCAGCTATCTGCACCCTCTCATCCTCGTGGTCTGAATCATGAAGCACCTTGAGACATTTCGCCAGACTAGGAACGATGCATGTAAAATTTGTGACATCGATGTTTGAAGTGAGTTTGATAATTGTTTCTTTCAGTCGTCTTCGCCCTTTCAAAAATATTCTGGTTCGTTGATATATGTCATAGCTAGGTTTTGAAACAACACGACCTATTCTGAAACTAGTGGAACCTTTAATGTATGGAAATCAATCGAATGAAATTACATAGAAAAGTCATAATTCTAATCAGGGAATGAGGATAGCTAATCTTTAGGATTAGAGTTAGAACTACATATCCTTAGAGTTAAGCATGTATTTGTATTGCTTTGGAACTATAATTAATAAAAAAAAACCAAGGCTTACCCGAACCAGTATAAAAATTGTGAATTTCCCTGGAAGACCTACTCATAAAAATAGTCAATTTGCCGCATGCGGATGCATTGTTTATCGATCTCATTCATCATTAAAAAAAAAATTTACTCGTCTGCAAAATTCTCCTGGAAGGAGCTTCTTGCCTTGCAGTTTTTTATTTCGAGCTTACCGGCATCATCGAATAGGTCGTATCCAGAAACAATCTGCAGGAGCTGGCCAGCAATGAATTCTCCCTCTGCGACTTTATCTTCCAGCTTGGCTGAGTTCTCCCAGTCTTCGTTTATTACCATTGAACTTAAGCATTGTTTATTGTATATTTTTAACTTCATAATATCATCTATTTGCCTGTTCTTTCACTACATAAGTATTCCAACTAATATCACCATATTTTAATTATGTTCACCTGTCAAAATACTCTTCTAAATATTTGCAGAAATCGGTTACAGTGGGCAATATGCTATCCAAATAGTCTTCGCACTCAACTCCTTTATATCGAAGAAACTGGCAAAGCTGGGCCCAGTACAGTGAAGATTGTGGTGTGAGTTTGTCCAAGTCTATGACTTTCCTGTCGAAAAACATTCTTTAGCAATTTAATCAAATCACTAATATAGTGTTGGATTAATGCCAAGTGATTATGAAGTATGCAGTCTACTAGAAATAATCATTAATATATTTTTGAGCGGCTTGGGGTTGGAATTCGGATTATTTCCACATCAAATCCTGATGATAACATCGTTCTAATGTGTCAGTTTTCCAAAATTGAAACACAGTAGCAAAAATAGGTTCCTGCACTATTTGCAATTACACATATATATTGTATCTCACCTTTCATTGAGAATCGTGAAACCAGTGACGATATCATCCAGTTTTCCAAACTTGAACATGGCATCCACAGCCATACATGTTATTTTTGTGGATCCTACACAATCCAGTTTCTCCAACACTTCCAGGATATTACCCTTGAAATAATAATAGATACCGCATTTATGTTTATATTACCGCAACAGCTCACGGCAAGAACTGGAGAAAGTAATACAGCAATCTGTAAAATGTTGCGCTCAACGCGTACCACATCATTTGAACACAAAAATCTATGATAATTATTATAATAACTGATGAACTGATACTTCAAGATACACAGATACTGTGCATTGTGAATTGTACAGTTTAAACGGAAATTCAGTGTATTGTAGTGCAGTTGAAATTGTAGCATCTATAGAAAATACAATTCTAGCTAGCTTCAATATCAGTAAGCATTTTTGAACATGAACTGAAACTGGATATTTGCAGCACAGTAATTTAGTTTTGGTATGAAAAAATTCAGCACACTAATCAAACATGCATTAATGGAGGAACTGTTCTACCTCATAGGTTCGCAGCCAAGCTTGAAGTAATTGCGTTTTGACAACGGTTCTGACGCTTTCTGACTGGTCGAGCAATCCCTGTTCAATGAGATATAGTCGACGAGAACAAGCGAGAGCTTTGATGCTGACTTTCTGAGCAAGAACCTGCGATAAACGTAAAATAAAAACTGTTAGGATGACTAGTGACAATATAATTTTTAAATTCATACTTCATACAGGAATAGATTCTCATTGAATATGAACAGCATCACAATACTGATATTTACCCTTAATACTCTACACATGCTTAGGGCACACTATCAGGGCATGATAATGATATCTGGTATACCACATGATAGTACCGCCTTACCTAGTTCACCTGCCATCTGTTACTCGCACAGAGCCAAATGTGTTCGGCAATATAAAACAAGTCATATTTTGGTAATATCAAACACATCTCATAATCAATTATCAAGTACATTATTCAACAACAATAATTAAGCCCTTATGACCACCCAACATGTGAGATCAATGTTTCTTGTGGAACTGTACAGATATGTTATAAATATCAGATCTCCAGTAGCCCGCCAAAAATTTCATAATGAATAACCAGCATGAATAATATGATAGAAATTAGAATAACCCTAATTTGAATATGCATAAAAATAATGACAAGAGTATAATCAATCACCTGATACGCGAGCTTTCTGACACTCTCCTTAGCATCTCGAACTCTTCTGATGATCTCAGGTAGAGTTATTGAGTTAAGCGCTATACACTGCAAAACGGAGGACCTGACGTCCGCGCTTTCGTCGCATCGTAATAAAAGCCTGTAACCTACCCCAGCATTCAATTATTTTAAGTTTAATTTAAAAACAAACAACAAGACAAATGCATTTCATGTGGAAATTTTGCAAGGAACCTGGCTAAGCAAAAATTTGAATGTACAGTGGATCCTCATAGTACGAGCGA
>QRAM01000534.1:0-50936 GCA_013436055.1 Halocynthia roretzi | reverse complement strand
ATATATCGCATATATCACTAAATTATAAAATAGTTGCAATTATATTTATAGTAAATTGTTTGAATGGGGCATTGCCCCATATATAACCTACTTTAGGAAACTAATATTATAATGCAAACTATTGACATTCTGTTATCAAGAATATTGACATATGGTTATTTTACAGGCATGTAATGAAGCCAGATGTGGTCAACTTTTTCATCATGAGTGTTTAGTAGAATGGATTCGTAGCATTCCAGGTGCAAAGCAAAGTTTCCAAACTCTCTTTGGTGAATGCCCATATTGCAACAGTGCTTTAACTGTTAANAATATCTTGTATAGATTGTATATTGAATGGTAGCTAATCAAGTGAAGATAATTTTTATATTATTTCATTACCTGCTTGTTTTTATCTCAGAATTTAAAATATATACTGAAGGTCGATTTTCTACAAAGGACAAACAAGCCATCTCTTGATATGACATTGCAATGTGGTATCTGTTATGCATACCGACTGAATGACAAGATACCCGAAGAGGTTATTATCTGAATTTGCTAATATAGTTTGTACTTATTGTTTGAAAAAGAACTAAATTGCTTAGCTTTATCCCTTTGTACATTACATCATTCACATATATCGCATATATCACTAAATTATAAAATAGTTGCAATTATATTTATAGTAAATTGTTTGAATGGGGCATTGCCCCATATATAACCTACTTTAGGAAACTAATATTATAATGCAAACTATTGACATTCTGTTATCAAGAATATTGACATATGGTTATTTTACAGGCATGTAATGAAGCCAGATGTGGTCAACTTTTTCATCATGAGTGTTTAGTAGAATGGATTCGTAGCATTCCAGGTGCAAAGCAAAGTTTCCAAACTCTCTTTGGTGAATGCCCATATTGCAACAGTGCTTTAACTGTTAAGTTGGGATCAAGAAATTAATCAGTCCATTGTAAATATGAATTACAATACTGTTGATTAGGCATGATAGTTGATTAGGGTCAATCGGCTCTCATAAGACTCTTGTTAATTGCAAATCTCGTGAGTCGAGCACTTTATAATATGCTTCATGCCATTTAGTACGAAGTTAATTACAATTAATCCCCCCAAAAAATGGCAGATACCTGATTGTCTAAGTGGTCTACGACGCATTTGAAATCTTAGAAATAGCTGGTATTTAACCAAAAATACAATTTTTCGGTCTTTAAGGAATGTAATAATTCAAATTGATAACCAATGACAGCTGAGAAATTTGAAAAGGGTATTTTTTACCAATAATAACCGAGCCTCGGTTCCTCCTGTCGGGCGATCTTGGTTTTCAAGCCACTACACCGCGTCAAGCTATCGCGCTTCGTAGTTGGTTTATTAGAATAAACCCTCACACAGGTAGACAGGCAATCACTGTGTGAGGAAAAGACTCAACCAAGAGATGTTGTTCCGGTTACTTAACTGCCTTTCCGCCTATCTATTATTTCTTGACACTGCTCACAGTACCTTTTTTCGGACCGATTTTCTATTGCGCTCTTGGGTGCACGAATCAGTAAACAAAGTTGGTGAAACCAGATGTCACAATTGTCACAATCACGGTGGTTTCAAACTCTTTTTTAAGATATGGAAGTTAACAATTGCAGGCTAGATCTAACTTAAATTGCTTAAAAGGATGTTCCGAAAAATGTGGACTCTCTTTATACAGGGGCGTGAAAAATTCATTGACAAACATTTGTTTTAGATCTGAACGGAAGGTCGAATCGTCGATCCCGGTCTTACGCCGTGGCACAGAGCTACAGCGAAACCCAACGCAAAAAATCCACAGTCGCCCGAAGTTGGTTTCTGCCGCTGGACTTCCGGATATACTACGTCAACACAATGGGATGTGGGTCTTAACATTTTTGCTATTGCATATTTCTCGTGAGCGTTATAACGTGTGTGTAAACTGTCGTAAGCATTATTTATTTTTCTTATCTGCCATAGGGGATCAATTCGAACTGCTACGTCCATTATATTTCTTAGAAGGTATTAGCGAATGTTCATAGAATCTTTTTAGGCAAAATTCCAATCGCTCAAAGGTATCAGTGTGAGTACAGGGGCCGAAAAATGGATTTTGGGGTAATAAACAGCTATTTCTAAGATTTCAAATGCGTCGTAGACCACTTAGACAATCAGGTATCTGCCATTTTTTGGGGGGATTAATTGTGGGTACATAGAGAACCTTTTTAGCGCAACTTCAATTAGGGCTTGGCCCATGGGTGAGAACGGGGGCCCGAAAACTGATATTGGGGGTGAAAAAAATCTGTTTTCTGCGTTTTAGACCACCTACACAACAAACAACCTGTCACGATATTTCAGAATACGTTTGTGTATGGGTAAAGAAACTTTTGAGCCAAACTCGAATTGAGGCCTGGCCCTTGGGGGCAAAGAAAAAAATTTTTTTTTTCTATTTTTTGTCTCAAATGATGTAGGGAGCTTCAAAGAACCTCACAATACCATTTTTTTCTGTAAAGGGTCGGGGAATGAAGAAATGACGATTTAAAATTTCGAAATATTGTAGCGAATTGCGTGATCACTTTTCGCCGGTGTTCTGGTGCGACTCTTTTTTCATCATTTCTTACGGTTTATAATCGAGGGCGGCTTATATTGTTATTTTTTCATCATTTCCGGCGGCTGGGAAATACTGTACCGGGTAATTCCCCAGGGTTTCCTTCCAAATAAGCTTAAGATCGTTCGAAGAATTTTCTTGCATAGGTTAGTTGAATTTTAGGCCGACTCTAAACTTGGTTTTTCTTCCACAGGCTACACTGAAACTGGATTTAAGTCTTACTCATTGTACACACTCGATTGTAACAGTTTACTTTTGGATTTTTTTCTTCTGGCAAATTCATAGTATAAATATACGTACACTATGTACACTACGCACACTATACTGAAGATGAATGTTCCCCTGCAATTTTTCCTGGCGCAATATTTTTGGGTAAGTAAAGTGATATGATGTACAATATTTTTTGAAACTCAATTTTGCCCTTTTTGTAAGCGAAGAACTATAGTTAGGCTAATGCTACAAATACCAAAAGTTTTATATTTATCATACTCCCTTTCACAATATACCCATGCTTTAGTTCTTGTGGAAGATTCCATTGTATTTAATCTGACTTCAGTGTTCAAGTATTGACATATTTTACCTATGGACTTAAAATGTGTGTCTTACCTATGTGTCTTAAAAACGGTGTATGAAATTCATTCAGTGTAATATATTGGTTTAATTTATATAAACTTTTACAGTCTGTATTAAACATACAACTTGTCTTGTGATGGGGATCAATCACAGTTCCCGGCGCTCTGGTATGGTAAATTAATGGTGTTTTGGTGATGTTTGTCATGCATCTTTAAGTTGTCCATCATGATTTCATATTTCTATCATTTTTTCCTATTAATTTTTTTCTTTTTTTCAGTATATTACTTTTTATGTATGTATACTTGCTTGTCATTGGTGGTGGGCATGTTTTGCATGTTATATATTTATGTTTTATTTCATGAAAACACTGAAATCTCTTTATTTACGTCTGTTTTCATAAATGTTTTTGCTACCAATAAATTTCATGCTCTTCTGATGTGCCCTGGTTTAATTTAATAGGTCACAATGCAAACTGATTGATATATGGTATAATTTTCTTGCTTTCTCACATCATTCTGTGTCTTTGTCATCTGACTCCTCATCTGTACACTCGAATCTTGAATTCAGTATTTTATAAGAAATGGATGGTGATTATTAGATATTATTGTGAAAACCAGAGCTCTTGTCTATAAGAGTAATGATTTAATAATGTAGTGTCTATATAACATACTCCTGATCTGGTTTCTTTCTTATTCAGGGAATAGGTATGGCCCGGCCTCACAATCTTGTTCAAGACCAGGCAGAAAAAACTTGTAATGATGTAAACAGGGGCATATATAACACC
The DNA here is from genome assembly GCA_013436055.1 of Halocynthia roretzi. Classification (NCBI taxonomy): domain Eukaryota; kingdom Metazoa; phylum Chordata; class Ascidiacea; order Stolidobranchia; family Pyuridae; genus Halocynthia; species Halocynthia roretzi. The sequence continues at coordinate 46,989 of QRAM01000534.1, read as the reverse complement.
GGTACACATTGGTGCTGTTTGTGCCCAGCAGGGCATTTTCTTGTTGAACAATGCAGGTGAATGTAGTATTATTACTCAAAGAAAAGCACTACCCAGGACTAGTGAATCCGGCTTAGAGATTGTGTGATGAAATATAATGCAATAATTTATACAAAAAAAAATTCAAACCACGTGGGTGTTATATGGCTCACTAAAAGGGTCTTGTGACAGGCTTCAGTCATTCAGGGGGCCCTGATGATTAAAAATGAAATGAAGTAAAAGTAAAGTAAAAATTTCAAAGAACACTGATATAGTAGAGCAGGGGTTGGCAGATATTCCTTGAATAGGGCCAGATAGCAAATATTTTAGCCTATGCAGGCCTAGAGGCAAAGTCGAAGATATATTTATGGAAGTCGGCTTATAGCAAATTTTAATGAATTTGAAAATGTGTAATCCAAATCTGGCCCGCAAGCTGTGATTTGCCTAACCCCGTATTAGAGGCAGGAATAGCACAGAAGTAGAGTGCATCAAATTATTCCTAATATATTAGTACTCCTAATCTACACCGATCTACTACAATTGAGTTTGACATAGATAAAGTTACTTATATCTCAGGCCAGGTTGTATACAAATTCCTTAAATTTATTGATCCATTGTAATTTAATCATTGTTCAATTCATTTCTGTTATCTGAAAGTTCACTTTTATCTGTTCTCTTTACAGATTCTCACATCCGAACACAACCACTTGCAATTTGTGTCCTTTCAATCCATTAGATGCAAATAAGCAAACATACTTGGACAAACAAAGCAATGAAACTATGTGCTATAATTCGTGTAATGAATCATGCTGTAATAACATCATGAATTCTCATCGAATTACTGGGACAATAAATCAAAATAGCTGGTGAGCTCATTCACAAATTGATACAACTTTTAATAAGAACTGGTGTTTGAACTTGCACTATGTGTTAAGGTGTGCTTGCGATGAAGGATACCATACTCATCATGAATCCATTATCTATGGATGCTTCGAACATAGCAAGTGTAAAGAAGGTAATTATAGTAGTATCAATTATTTCTGATGACTTGACAGCAATGTTGTGATGACTCGAGTCAATGACTTAATTAGAAGATATAACCCTTCTACATCAGATGTAAACAGATACAATGGACAACTTAATGGAGGAATATGTATCAGTGTAATAAATATAAGGCTAAACTGGCCTTTGAGTTTGTAACCAACCAACTCTGATTTAGGAACACAAAAAAGATTTAATGGAATATTTCCTAACTCAAATATATATCTATAGATTGAATAAATGTTATTAATAGTTTGTTATCCATCCACCACCAGGATATGAACCTATTCATATTGCAACTAATATATCTGATACAAAATGCAAGCCTTGTTCGTTGGGATTTTTTTCCAATACGTCATCTGCTACAGATCTATGCAAGAAGTATTCCGTGTATGTAATAAAAATTTATTTTTCAATATTTTGGGACTACTGTCGCATCATTATCGTCAGTATAATTTTTGCAGTTGTGCATCTGGCAATATAATTAAGGAGGGCACACAGGAACAAGATGTTGTGTGCAATTATACAATTTCTATGAATTCTACTGTGGTGGAGCTAACCACAGATAATAACATGACTTCAGAGCCTCAAAGGGAAATTAGTGACACTACCTTTGCAATGACAACCGGTACTAATTGTGAGTATTCAAGCATTTTTGTGCAAGTACTGATGAGTGGTAATATAGTATAACATAGGATGTCATCTTAACTGCACTAATAATTTGTGAAATTGTATAATATATATTCCTCTATCACGTAAGAGTATTTGGAAATAGATTCCAGCCATATACTTCACTGAATTTGATTTATTGTACGATACATCAAATCACTAAAAGTCAGATTTGTCAGTACCTTATAGTAATGGGTCGTAACTGTTTTGACATTAGACAAACTTTGATAATATCTTTAGCATGGTATAAGCATTTGGTTCAATTTATACTTTATAGTGAGAAACGATGATAGAAAACACAGAGGGCTACTATAGTATGCGGTCCACCTTATTATTTGGGGTTTTGTTTCGGGTTATGGTTAGAATTATCATGTCTTTTTTGAATAAATTGTAGTTCTTTCAAATATTCCAAAGACCCAAACGCAATGTGGTAGATTGCATGCCAAAAACTAATAAGCAATAAAAAAGATCTAGTTTAGTATTCTTATTATATTTGAACTTGTTACATTCAACATTATAGATTTTTGTTACCGTATCTAACTTAACATTTATCCGGTACTTTTATATAATAAAATACTTAAGTAATCAAAAAAAATTTATGCAGGTGAATCCTTTAATCCTGTACTAATTGGAATAATTGTTGGTTTGGTCATCATCATCATCATCATCTTCTTCATCGTTCTGTGCTTTTTATGCAAACGTGGACATGAAAGTAAAGTATTTATATTTTATTAATGTAATACAAATCATGTGCCAAAGTAAACGAAGGAGATACAAATTAAAGTTTTGAAATTAATGAAACCATTCTTCTATACATACATTCTTATTCATGTAATCTATGTTTGATAAGTATCCCATACTCAGTTTGTATCTGTCGTAATGCACAAAGTAAGCTGTAACTGGAATATCACAAGGCTATCGTTAGTTTTAATTTTCTTATCAGTATAATTTTTAATGGTTCACCACAGCAGATGATACTGGCTGATTAATCAAAAAAAATTATTGGGGTATTTTTTTTAGGATCTAACGAAGGCCCACTGGATTCATGCAATGTAAGTATCACAGTAACGCTAACTTTTTCCTTCAAAATCGATTTATAATCTTAAAATTCATACACATACACTTACAATTCATACATACACATACACGCACTTATAATTGCGAGTACCACTCTTTAATATTTTCTCCAATTTTATCAACATAACCTTGGAATTCATGCACATTGCTAGTGTATCTTTATAAGAATTATTTTTTTTTTAGTCGGCCGTGGAAACACCTGATGTACCACCAAGTAAGTGATTTTGTTTTTCTACTATTATAATATATTAATAGTTTTGTAAACAAATGTTGTAAACACAGATACCAATGATGAACAGCAAACTCTTTTAATGAATGTGAGTCAGATGAACAAGTTTGTCTCTATGCTTGCGTAACTCAATATATGATTCAGTCTCCAGAATCCGTCTTAAATCTATTTGTTTTATTGGCAGGGTCAAGGACGTGAGTGATTCAAATATTCGACTACATACTGTACTTTATATTTTATCCATTAAAATCTACTTCATTGGACATTTCTATGAAGTTTCACTCTTTTCACAACTAACTTTTCGAGTCTTATCACTTGTCACTTAAAATTTCTGTGATGTTTGTTCATTTGTATATTTAATGAAATCTTTCTGTCGATTGGAGGATCCAGATATTTCTCTCCATAAGTTGATTATAGATTGTTGTAAGTGAATTGTTTCCTATTTTTTTTTTTGCAGAAAATCCTGTAGAAAATAGTTTTGAGATGCAACCATTGAATGTAAATGGTATTTGAACTTACTAAAACATAGATGGAATAGTTTCTTTTAACAAAAATTGGTATTACGTTTTTATAGCTGGTAACTGAGGAACAAAATAAGAAAATGAAGATATTCATACCAACTGTCTGAATGGCAAAAGGTAGATATGTCATACTTAAAAAATATTACTCATTTAAACTCTCACGACACAGAATTGCTAAAATTAATTATTTAGTAGTGAAATACATTTGCTTTCGAAATGCAATCTTATACTCATTTGGTAGAGATCTACAATAGAAAATTGAGAATACTTGTAAGCTCAAACTATGTACATTGTGTTTACATGGAGAACTACTATAATACCCTTATATAAATAAACCATTGTTCATGTGTATTTGATATGATATGATATGGTAATTGATTGCTTCTTATGATATGAACCAACTGTATAATGTCCAACTTATTCAGTCCATTTTGCTTTCTCCTTTTTTCACAAAACCATGAATATAAACACATGTTACCTTTCACTACAAATCTCTTGAAAAATATTAGTCAGACTGAACTTAGTCAGCAGATTAATTCTATAATTTTGTTTTAGGATACCAAGGCTGTCAAAGTTAAATCATTTTAATGGATAAAAGCTGCTATACGGAAAGAGAGGAATGGTTCCGCTCATACCATTAACAACCTAGAAAATAGCACTATTTTGTCTCTATTGAGAAAAAGTACAATTTGCCATTTTGTGATTGTGTCACCCTAGCCACTACCGATTCAAATTTGTTCAATATCTGAACAAAAGTTGCGCAAGTTTATACAAAATTATTGAACAGCAATGCGAACACTACTGAAAAATATGATAAGCTTTTTGGTGTCAAGTAAGAACTATGCAACTTTCCAGTCGATCGCAATAGTAATATAATGTTCTACTGTGAAATTGCTTGAATAATGTATGAATATTTCCGAATTGACCCAGTCGATCTGTCTCCTAACATACAGAAATATATTGACTTGGTTTGTTGTTTGCAGGTATTATTTACTTGGTTCATTTGCTTTTATTTTGTGAATGATATTTTACTGAAGCGTCTCATGTGATCCATATTTGCCAACGTATATTTTCTTACTTGTGTATGGTATTATTTCAGGAAACTTCAATGATTAAGATCGTTTGACAGTTGCGACGGTAATAGCAATATACGACATGCCTGCTGTGTTTTGATTCGGTTAAGTTAATGCTACATTGAGAGAGAATTAGTACTGTACTTGTACTGTACAGTATATTATTTCTTTTACCGGTAACTCCTTATTCTCTGATAGTCATATGAGATTAAATATATTGAAGCAAACACCTTAGGTTTCTGGTTGTTCTAACAGTACAATAGCAGTCGGTGAAGTAAACCAATTTCATTCAGACACGATAAGCTAGCATGGTTCATATCGAATTATGTCGGTTATGTTTGACTGTTTAAACAAACAGCGTTTTCGCATTTTATTGTCATGTATAAGACGAAGTAGGGTCAGTGGTTAATGATTGAACTGAACAATACTGTTGAATACGGAACATTACTCTATGAACACTTAAGAGAACATACTTACTTGCAGAACTTCCCCAATATGTATGCGTGGATGTGAGCTCGCTGTGTTATGACTGCATAGAAAAATCGGGAATGCTGCATCATAGGTCTGAATCACACACTATACAGACAGGTATTGTATATTGTTACCCAGATGTTCTATACAGTAAAATCGGATATGGTCGTATATACCTTGAGATCAGTTTTGTATAAGTTTGTAAACATTTTATGAAGAGTAGGGCGTTAATGCACTGTTGCAGTTTCCGACAGATACTATGAACACGTGTAATTGATTAGCCCTGACACATTCAAGTAAAAGGGATAGAATCGTTACACAAGCTTGTAATTTCTTCAAGGTGTGTAATGATTTAAATGTCGCGCAACAGCCGACTTCATATCATTGTTGTGCTACAGTATAGATAGCAGTTTGAGTATTGTTGAAATTGTAAAAATGTTAGAATTTACGGATAAACATACTTTGTACGGACAATACACCATGTTCCATAAGAAATGATGAACTTTGATGCGTAGGTTTAAGAGGTAAAATGCAGGTTTGCCCGAGGTTTTAGCTCTTCGATTGGCTCCTTATTTAGTGCTTTACTTCTGTCATATAGCTTTAGTGGAAATGTTTACATGCGAATACATTTGACTAGGTTAAACAAAGTATGGTAGGTGTAACTAATTGTTTACTGCAAAGTACCTGTGATGATGATTACAGGACATACAAGATCGGAAGCATTGATTCAAGCGTTTAAGAATTGCTCCCTCTAATCTTTATATCTGTGACATAGTGTTCATTGTAAACACTATTCCTTTCAAAGCATTTGGGTACAAGTTTCACAGCTGAATTATTCTCTCATTACAGGACACAGCGACAATAATAGGACGCCATAACTAGAACTTACACTTGCAATCGACGGAGTTTTAAAATCAGCTTCTGTAAACATCCCTACAATGGGTTGAAATAGCGAATAGTATAGAGAATAGATGTTATGCGAAAGTTTAGTTTCAAAAGTTTCAGGAATTAGGAATTCATGCAATATTTTATTTAATCAAAACGACGTTCAAGCGAACGTTCCAGCGTATGTGAATGCCTATGAATTCGTGGTATTTGTTTGGTTCTAGTCGAGTGGTGTGGTTCCTCGAGTTACGTTCGGTTAGGTAGGAGGTAGCTTAGGTAGGGTTGGGCTAGACTAGGTTTGGGTGAGGGGAATGATTAGTGTTAACCAACCCTTATTCTGAGCAAACCTAGCGTAGCTTAACTCACCTATTCTACCCCGACGTAACCTCGTTTCCGGAGGAACTACGCTTCTAGAATATTACCATTTGTTCAATAGTTGTTGGAAGGAAGTGTCATATAATATTTCAATTTCTTTGATTTGTATTTCGTAGTACATCGTTTCCAAGAATAAGTTTACGCAGAGTACGCAAGTGGTATGTCACGGTTGCTTTAGGTTATATATATACATTTCCAGTTCGGTAATGTCTACTTACATTCTTTTGTCTAGTTCAAGAAGCAGCCTACTGTTACAGAGAGTACACTACAGCACAGTACAGTATAGTTCAGAGAGATTTCAATCGTACTTCATACGCGATGATCGCAAATCGTGTGGATGTTTTGTCGAATAGATCATCAAATTTAATTAATGGCTATCCTTGATCGAATCGACATACTCGCATTGATTAAAATCATCATTGTTCCATAAAATTTTACAATAATAGTGTTGTTTAGTTCCACTTTTTCTTTCATAATAAGGCGTGAAAGGTATATCTTACTTTCCTATCCAGCTGGTAGCCCTGAATAGCAGGTGTGTAAGTGATTGCAAGGAAATGGCGAACGTACTTTTGCTTAAAGATGTTGAAGAATTTCTGAAAAAAGATTTGAGGATGGAGAAGCTCTCGAGCAGAATTATGTCGAGAAAAAACGCGCTCCTGGAGAAGGTTTCAAATGCCATAAAAGTAGCGATTGAACAGGAAAAAATGGGTAAATATCTAAATATGTTGACATTAAACATTGAGGAATTAAATGGTTGACTAAAATCTTACATATTGTTCTTGAGCAGGTTTTTATGCGAGCGACTAACTATGATTTTAGAGAACCATTTGATTACTTATGACAGCCACACTAATACTCAATAACGAAATCAACTGGCGCCAGATAGTTTATTCCTCTCATGTCTGAATACTTTTCCCAGTTGGTTTAACCGCTCATAATCATAGAGACCATTCATATTCATGACATCTTAAACAGTTTTGTTGTTTTAGTAGAACGTGAGTTTCATTACCCTGCCTTACTGAACGTATTCAATGAAAACATTTTAAATATCGATATTTGATTTGCTCCCCTTTCTATCAGTATCTACTAATGTAACTGTTGATCACGAACATATTAATTGAGTCTGTTCATCAAATTTTAATTAGAATTTTTCCTCTAATGACGTATATTTTTCTAATGGATTTTCATACAATATTTTAGATGAATTTATATCCCAGCAGCGAGAAGTTTCTCGACTTCAATCGACTGATAATGTTGATCACAGTAGATCACTACCACCACACACCAAGGTATTTTGAAAAAGTTAAATAAAATGAAAAAAATAAATTCAAATTTATGCCTTTCATGTTTAAACAGCCACCATACATTGATACTAATGATGACGACGAAGAGGACGGTGACGTAAGTGGTATTCCTTACAGAAGATTCGAGATCTTACTGTGCTGTGTAGTGGAAACCCAGAAATTCACGAAACCTATTTTTCATCTAAAACCCTATCCAATAACCTATACCGTTTTGTTCAAGAATATTAACTCGTAAACTGTGTGACAACGTAAAATAATCTTCAACAAAATAGTACTCAAAGAAAGAGAGTTACTCCGATGTTTACCAATTTTCCAAAGCATTATGATTATTTTCATGTAAAATTATATAATTACTTCATTCAGTATACCAATAGGTACTTACGCACATTGTATCAACCACTACTTTCCGCATTTATGTTTTCTGAGACAGTATTTTCCTATACAGCACTCGCACTTAAATCAAATTTCTTGATTCTTCGCTTAAAAGATTAAAAAACAATCTGTGTTTTCAGCTGTACATGGACCTTACGGACATTCCTGGACATGAAAGTGTATCTAGACTCAGTCCACCAAGTAAATATCAATTACCTTTTAATCTATGGGATTGTAGCGTTTTACGTTATAAACCTAAATGATAACTGCCAAAGATAACACTGTATTGTATTTAAAGGATGACCGACATTTTATACAGAGAATACAGCACTCTATAAGCATTGGTTGGTACTAAGCAATCAATGGGTTTTCGTGTTCCCATGCATTTTGTTATATCTGCATCTTAAATGTGAATTGGCAGTGTAGTACAGTTGATTGGTTGGAAAATGTTAGGATATTCATACATCATAGCTACATAAATACAGTACTATAATATTATCTTCAAGTTATCTCTTTTTTGTCGTACGACGTTCCGTTTTGCGACCAGATAAATTATTATTTCTATTTACAGTTAATGGTGGTAGCGGTTCTGGATACGAGTCTTACGCTTCTGACGATGAAGGGATGTCAAGGTATGTCCATTTCAGCACTTTTCATATATGATGGTTTTTAACAAAAAGCATTCATGTGTCCTGTTTCTTGTTAGGAGTAAGGCGAATAAGGAAGAAAACTTGGATGCATACTTTTCAACCACATCTTGTGACATTTACAGTTACGTATTCCTTGAAAATAAAAACAAATTTCTGGGTGTAAAGAAATGGGTCAAGAGAGTCGGAATGGTCGAAGAAAACCATTTCAAGGTACTACTTATATATTACATACTAGAATATGGCCAAATGTTCAAGTAAGGGCTGTCCTGGATTTTAGGTACCGGAAGGCTTTACTCTAGTATTGTGCCCTACACTATATTTGAAACATTCCATACAGATTGTTTGACGAGAACGATGCCCTATGTTCAGTATGGCTGGCACCAAATCCATCGTTTTATAGTTACACTAGCTGGCCACACCTTCGCCAAATATTTGAAGTAGATTGCTGGTCAATTGTCCCCATTTCGCTTCACTTGCAAAGTGGACACGGCTAATTGCTAGTTTGAGTCCATTTGTAAGATCAGCTTGTGAGAAATGACGTTTTATTTATGGAAACCACGAAGAGTTTTGTAAACGAACCCTTCTCAAAACCTACAATTATTTTTTACCTAGAATGATTTTCATCAAAAAGCTGAAAGAGCGCACACTCTTTAAAAATAGCAAGAATACTCGAATGGGATGATATTATGCTAAATTTACCTTAAAGATGGGCATCAGTTATTTGAACAGCAGTGTTTGCCATGGGCGCTATTTTCTGTAGTATAACATTGCTAGGTTCTGATGAAGATCTAGTTGAATTTAGGCGGAAAACCATTTTATGATACTATATGAGATATTATATTTTTAGTCTTTCAAAAAGCCTGGTGATATACAGCCAGTACTTGACGTTCCACTGCGAGCTTACACAGCCACTTTAAGCAAAAAGGAAGGAACAACATCTGTGATCGTGTCATTGGAATCACCAGAAAGTGATGGAGATCCTCATAGGTCTTGCCCAACTCTACATTTATTTATTGTCTCATGATTTGTTTACCGACCTATTTGCTTTACGTGCGTTACGGGTCGTTAATTGATGAGTGAATGTATATATATTCTCGTCAACTTTACGACAAATGAATATTTTATTCCTGTCTCTTCCCGCGTTGCAGATTTTACGTTGAACGAGAAAAGGTAGACGACTGGACCAAAATATTGCGAGAAAAAACAATGTCATTGAAACAGACGTCGAATCTCCCGCCACCACCAATAGTTTCTAGGCCTCCAAGAACACTGCCAGCCCGAAATTTACAACATCGAAATAGTTTACAACTTCTACAACCACCATCTTCGGCTGCAGTTACCGGTATGAAAACTTGCATGCAAGTTAATAAAATTGTTAGCTTTATACCCATGTATAATATATACTCCACCCAAGTCAGTGTAATCAGAGACACCACCATGAAATCACACTCCCCCTCATTGCCATATTTTTCTGATGTAGAACAGGGGACTGGTGCAAACAGGGGAGAGATGGTTATTATGAATTTCAGTGTGTGCGACGTATAAAAAAGAATTCCAGCCTCTCCGTTGAACGAGAAAAAATATATTTACATAATAAAAAAATATTTAGTGACATAGAATTACCACCGTTATCTTTCATCCACTGTTTATTTGACATCCACCATATGTCATCAAATAGCACATATCGATTTTTTCGCATGCTCTCACTGGTATTCTTGCCTCCAATTATCTGATAACAATATTTATCCTACAGTATAATTCGAGGAAGATTTGCATAGATGGCTTCATTTCATTCATATCATCAAATGAATAGTATTAGGTTACTGTTTGTGATTCTGTTCTATCTTCTGAACACTGCAAAGTGATTATATGACATGGTGACGTTTTAATTCCGTTTTACCAGAAGCAATCTTTTTCTTTCACTAGAAAGGTCTCCAAGTGTAGGTGACATAAGCATCATTGTCACTGACACGTCATTTCTTTCACCTCCACCTGTACCACCGGGACATCCAACCCTGCCTGCCACTCACAATTGTAATTATTTTACTGATTAATTCATCATTCATTTCACATTTTAGTTATTAATTTAAATCGTAATTATATACACGCTTGAGCACGGATCATTCCTTATAATATTCCAGATTATTTTATCGCTTTCTCGCTCATGTTATATTGACTCATTAATAAATTACCTTGGACATCAGATATAGGAAAAGGTTTGAAAAATGCAATGACTGACATGTTCAAGAAAGACAAAACAAAGAAGAGAATTACTACTGCGGAAAACCTTGGTGCTGATGTATGTGGTGAGCAAGGCAAACGGTATTTTGGTGGTATTTCAACTAATTATCCCGGACTATTTTGAGTTTTTAATAGAGATGTCAATTTTTAGCCTTTCCAGCTATTCCACAAAATGTTCGAAAAACTGCTTAGGCTCTTCATCCAACAATTTACTTGCCCAGCAGCGTTCACTTTCCGCATCTAGTGGGAAGAGTAGTCGCTATCATTTTAGTTCATCAACTATCATTATCGTTCAGTAGCGTGTAGTATGCGACTTCTTCCTTAATCATAATTGATTTATTCATCTCTTATTTTTAAGCTTAATTAACACCGTACGGTCCCCTTCCGTGTGTTACTGTTGGTTTCTGATCATTTAAACTTCTTTTCCCTAACAGTTTCGCTTAATATTTGCACATATGTTCAGTGTAGTACCAATACTTAGCTACTTTTGATATCTACAACGTATTGAAGAACCATTATATGAGAAATAAGCAGACAAGGGCGCATCATCATGTCATTTATGTTACTGCATCCCTAAACGTGTGCCGTCCTAATATTCACCTGAATATCGTTATCCTAAGTTACAGTAGAAACGATATTCTTCAATGCTGAATATTTAATTTAGGAAATCTCTCTGTGTTATCGGATGGAAAATGGGGAAAGAAATGGTGCTTAGTAAAATGGAATCAATTGCTAATATACGGCAAAGGTGAAGAGCCTGAAATGAATATTCAGCTTGCTGGCTGCGATCTGCGACCTCACTTTGACGATCCAGACATAAGCTTTGCATTCAAGATACTGCGCGATGAAAAAGAAATAGTGTTTATAGCAGTAGGTTTCTAGAATACCCATAAATGAGCAATTGATAGGTAAGATTTTTAATCCATGTCCCTACTTTCATACAGGCAAGCACCTCAGACGAAATGGGGAAATGGGTTGGTATTCTTATAGCTGAAACAGGATGTGCTGAAATGCCTGACCACAAAGTTGATTCTACGTACATGGGGGCTGATGCGATGGATAACTTACTGACCACAGCTAAACAGGCATTTAATAGCCGACAGGAGAGTATACGATCAAAAGATGTGAACAAAGTAAGTGTTTGTGCAATAAACATAATTCAATCTTCGATAGATACAAAAGAAATAAAAACATTGTTCACATTTCTGTTCTAGAAAGAAGAAGAGGACGAAGAAAATTCACTTTATCTCGACCTCACCACCGAAATGCAAGTCATTCCTCAAAGAACTCCTAAAAGGCCTTTTCAAAAACCAACAGTAACCACGCAGCCGCCACCAAGCCCGAGAAAGAGTTTTAGTAAATCGAATTCCTCCAGTAGTACCTCTCCCGATAAAAAAAATAAAATTGGAAACAGAAAAGAATCCGTTGATACCACAGACGGTTCTAAGCCCACGAAAAAGAACAGAGACAAAAAAGATAAAAAACGAAATAGCTCTGCTGTGTCAGTTGAACTTGCTTCACCTCAGACACCAACTGCCCGTTCACCGATTGAAGGAAATTCCAGGTTTTACACGGATACAACGACCGAAGTTAAAAAAGGTGATATTTCGACAACTGATAGCAAAACGGAAAGGAGAAAGAGGGAAATTGCCACACAGAAACATGATATAAAAAATAAAATGATGACAGTAGGGTAAGTTAGTTAAGTTCCATTGAGCCACCTAACGCTGCAATCGGTATCTTCGTATAACAGCATTGCAAAGTTATATTTAACGCGTAGAAATATTTAGTTATTGTAGTATATCTTTTGATTATCGTGGTCTTTCGTTTGTGTAAATAGTGTGAAGAAAGATGAGCTCCAAAAATACATAGACGCAGCGACAACAGAGAGGGAAAAAGGAAGACTTCGTGTTGCATTGCAACACGCTGCAGAAGAGTACAGCCAACTCGAAAAGGACGACGTAAAGTTAGAATTGGAACTTAGAAAATTGAAAGATGGCCTTGGAAAATACGACCTCGATTCTCCAGCAAATAGGGTATATCGAATTCGAAAGGGTTTTATTTTAAAATGTTCTCGTTGTGTTTCGAGGAACTGTTTTTTTTCTAATTCAGAGGCCTGCATCACGAGCAAAGACACCTGTGCATACTGGATCCAGCGGAAACGTGCTAGCTCGGACTCAGGTAAGTTACTGTTTTTAGGGGCTAGACGGGGAAATTTGACAATCCAATGTTATTGTGAGGTTGAGTCTGTGAGAGTCTTTTTTTTGGTTGATCATTTATCACGTTTATATATACAGATGTGGGAAGCCAAGAACAAGAATTAAAGATTTACGATGTGCTTTTTCAGGTAGAGTTTACTCCTGTACTTTTGCCACAACGTACATTTAAATTGTAGCACATGGTATTTCTAATCGATTGCTATTACGTATCGAAACAGTGTTTCTTAATTTTTCCCGCTGCTGATATGCACACTGGGCATGAAATTGAATACATCTGTAACAATTGCTGATTGTTGCCTTTGACGCCAACAAACCTATTATTGGTATAATTATCCAAAAGTGACTTTATTACGTAAATACATTTTGTATTTAGTCATCTACACTGCAGTGTGTGCTTTTATTGAAGTGAAAGTAAGATGTGTAGATGTGGCGATTTAACGCTGGCTGGATTTCCTGGTCACATAAAACTGTATCGTACCCCCTTCTATATTATGCAAATCTGTATTTTTGTCTTTTCAATTGTAATGAACTTCCGTATCGTTTTTATGAGTATTAATTGCTGTTTAAATGGTATCTTAGCAACATTTTTCAATCCCTGGATATAATTTTATCCTACTATATATATCACTGTTATACATTGCTGTATGGCCAAATATAAACTTGCAGTTTCATTGTTCTTTTCTACCGTCTCCTTTCGGCTGAAACCACTTATGTTATTGGTCAATCCCTTAGTCACATCCTTGTTGAATTTCAATTAGCATTCAATCATGATCTAGTTCATGGATAAATATTACTTATTATGTCTAGAATCTAGACCATTGAAATACGTTATAGGGGTTATTTAAACACTTTTGACTGAAGTCGTATGCCAATTGTTTCCGACATCTGACAGATCTCACGTATTGTGCTTAAAGAACTTTAGGTGGCCAACATCCGCTGCGTAGGTGGCATAGCAAATATTACCACTTGATTTTTACTCGACGCTAAGATCTACTGTTTGATGTCGCAGTGACGCATCAACCTGCATTACCACAGAGGGCTTGGCGCCAGTAGGTCTATAAAAGCCTTATAACTAGCTTTAATGGAGCCACTGCGAGGCATACGTGGAAATCACATAAATTGAAGCACGTCCGCGACATGCAAGTTCACATGGATATTTTTTAACAATTTTTGTGTATCTCTGCACTGATACCTCATTCCAAAGTAGAGGCAGTGAAATGTTCGTATTCTTTAATCACATTCAATCAGTTGACCCAATACCCAATCAGCAGTGACGGTCTCAGGATATTTCGGGCTCGGTACAGGGTATACTGTATGGTAAAAGTTGAGTAAATTGTAAATATCTAACCAGAAAGGAAAAAATCGGTTGGTTTATGGGGAGTAGAACAGGTTCATCGATAGTGAATTGCTGTGAAATTTGGGGGTACCCCAAGTTGCGGGATCTTTGCGACTGCATTATTTTCACACTCTTAAGAACTGTATCGCTGTAAGATATTTTAATACTACATTGAGAATATCTGAATATATTGCTGTACGTTTTGCACGGCAATTTTAGTACCGGCATTACCACTGTCCCTCTAGTGTTTTGCGATATCCTGCATCGAAGTTTAGTCTCACACCAGCCGTCTGTTTACAAAATGTGGCAAATTCCTAGAATTTTTTGACTATGAACTTGGGAATGCAGGAATATCTGTAGTTATTCTTATATATTCGAGATACTACTGCATCAGTTGTGATTCTGTGATTTACTGCCAACATACTGTTCTTTTTACAGCCAGTGGAAATTCTGTTTTGCTTATACTGGGTATGAGGATGCACCATATCTTAATGCAATCTACGTAATGCTTACTGGAGATAGAGAAACTTTAAAATGTTACTGAACAGCTGATAGCAATCCCAACATTCAATTTTGAAATCATTGGAACCGAGATTACTCGTAAATGTCTCACTCGGATCCAGCTCTTTATCCTCATCAGCTTTTCCAGCAACAATCAGGTATGCATATTCATTACACTCCGATCGAATTTTATGCAAATACACCCAAGCCACAAGTGCAAGTGAATTGGTGGATTGATCCTATAGATAATTCTTGATTTTCATCGCAGGGATAGAATACAGAGTCGTGGCTCAGTATGAACCCCAAGAAATTGAAAGATGCATAGAATGTCAAGCTAATGACCGTTTCTTCGTTCAGTTGCCGTTTCTTTTTGAATTCCATGTGAGTGAATGTATATAAGTGTTGTGTATATTAAGTTATTTATCAGGGGCGGGGAGAATGGTTTTTCAAGGTGATAAAATATTTTTACTTCGGTTGGAATTGAGTAGCATCTTCTTTTCTCGGGCAATAACACCTGACACCACACTTACTTCGAATAACCTTTTTCACATATTTACCAGCAACTGATATGTCCCCATTCGGATAATCATCTTAATCATCTGATATAAATGTAACAAAAATAACAGTAAACGCCCTTTTGAGGTTTCGAAATGTAAAGATTTAGAATTTCCTTTCAAGACACGGAACCATAGCATAATTTAGCTTTGTTTCTGGTGGCGCGCCGAGCGATTTCATCCATGTAATTGTATAATAAAATGTTTCTACTTCGGTGTGACTGTTTAATTACCATGGCTTACCTTAGATGTGGTTACATTTGATAATGATCTTTGCATATATATATATATATATGTGTGTTTGTCCCAAGCTATAGCAGTCCAAATCATGCACATTACAAGGCTGAGATTGGCCATGGAGTCTTGCTTCCCTGCGAATGGTGTCATAAGTCTATTTGTTTTTTATCTAGCCGAGTAACGAGCCTAAAACAGGTATAGTACTCTGTATCGTGCAATAGCCCTATGACATTTCATTCCCTTCTTTTTACGACAAACGATGTCATTACTGCAAGCAGTTTTTGGGTTGAATGTAGTCCTAATTTTGATTGATCATCCCAAAGTGGAATGAGATGTACTAGAAATTTCATTTGCTAATTATCATTTTATTTTCTAACAATCTACCTACTATGATGTTAAATACAGGGAACAGAACAACAGCCAGAAGGATGGCTTTATGGCACAAACATGCGAACTTCTTGCACAGGATACGTTCCTGCTGCTTTCGTAGAATATCTTCTCACCATTCCTCTTCCGCGACAAGTGCCAACTCGTCCACCCCCCTTACCGGGAATCCAAGAGGACCCAGATAATCCTGATGGAGAGGAAAATACAGAGCAGCCTCCAGTGGTGCCGCCCCGTCATCCAAGATTTTACACAACTATTGAGGTGAGTCATACTTGTCCTATTTAACTTCAAGTACTTCAAAGTTCATCATAACCTCAATGACTTATTTGCAGAATTGCGAATGGTATTGGGGAACTGTGACTAGAGAAGAGGTTAATGAAATATTACGTGACCGACCTGACGGTACCTTTCTTGTTAGAGATGCAACTGCGGCTCCTGGAGATTACACACTCACGTTACGCAAAGGTAAAGATTAACCAACGATTTATTAGAGTTTCTCATGTTTGCCAAACTGTTTCCTGGCAACCTTTTTATCTATATCATGCAGATGGAACAAACAAGTTAATTAGAATTTACCATAGAGATGGAAAGTATGGTTTCTCCTCACCCTTCAGCTTTCTTTCTGTGCAAGAGCTTGTAGACTATCACGCCACTCAAACACTAGCAAGATATAATGAAGATTTAACAGTATGCCTCAAGTATCCAGCTTCAAAGCAGGTAGAGGTCCAATTTTATATACGTAATATAATACCTGTTTGTATCTATCTATATAAGCTATATCTGTGATGTATTAGACCCCTGGTCGAAATTTGGTATAGATCTATTTAGAAATAGACTTGCAAAATTACTTTATGGACCTATAGCATGAAAGGATCAAAAGCCGATTCATTGGTAAATTTGGAATTTACACCTTAAAATTAGTAGATCTGTACTTTGCATATCTATGTTCTGTAGTCTAATGTCTCTGTTCTGTTCAAAATTATTATTGCCAACTTTTTCAATTCACAGCCAATGATCGTTCAGGATATTGATGAACTGGGTCGACAGCTTACTGATATTCATATGAGACTTGTTAAAAACAGCAACAATTATGACAAGATATATAATGATGGTAATCGAAAACAGCAGGTATGTGTGTGAAGAAATTTTATTTGAAATTAATCAAAGATACTAAATGTTATGAGCCAGGTATTGAGGTATTTAATATAATATTATTCATTATATAATTAATATCAACATTTAATATCCATTTCCCATTTTATCTGTGACAATCTTGAAGATTTTGACTTGATACTTGAATCTCCTGTTTATTATTTCAGAGTATACAACATAAAAAAACTGCCATCGATGCATACACAAAAACAATTGACATATTTGAGAATCAGTGTTCATTACTGGAGCATTGTCTGAATAAAGGTTCTCACGATGAGCAAAGGTCAGTCAATCTATACTCTGGTTTCTTGAACAATATTAAATTACCTAAAAGCGGAAAATAGGTTTCGGTGATGTCATCAGATATGGATCATGTATCACCTTTGTCACAATTGCCAGATACTTCTCATGTTAAAGCACCACCCATCAGGGCTGTGGATGCAGAGTCAATCATTGGGTTTCTGGAGTCAGAAGCAGTAAATTGTAATCTGATTCCAACTACATGTAGATTTTAAGTTTTTTAGTTTCTATGAAAAATGCACCAACATTTTTGTTCTCTTGATTTTAGTTTGATGCTACTTATTATTCATAAGTCTTAAGTAGCCTCAAGATTCACATTGGCAGTGATGAAAAATGCTTTGTATGTTGTCTGTTGTGTTCTTTCAATGAATTTAAGCAATATATAACTAGTCTAACTACTAATAGAAACCAAACGCAATATAAATATTAAAATCTGTAGATTTCCAATTTTCTTTCTACTTTAAAAACGGACGCCGTCTTTGCCCCATAGAAGTAACGCCGGGTCTATTTATTTGACAGGTTAATGGATAATTTCAAGAAGTTGCAGTTTCGTCTGCAGGAAGTTGTTCAGCAGAGAAAATCTCTGGAAATCGATCTTCATGGAGATATCCAAGAAAATCGTCAGCAAGATTTCACCATCAACAGTTTAAAGGGAGAAATTCACAACGGGAAGAAGCAGAGAGATGCTTTAGTATTGTAAGTTACGCAGCAGTTTTGTAGAAATATATCGATGTTATCTGCTGGCAGTGTATACGACCTGTGACCTTTTTCTGACATTTAATATTTTGAATGGTATTCTCTCCTTTGAATGCTGTAGCCATATTAAGATACGATAAAAGTCACAAAATTTCATCAACGGTATATGTACAACATAAATGGTACTGGTTGTGGTATTTGTTACAGAGTTAGTTTATGGAAGGTTCGATTTTTGTGCTGGCTTGGGAAGTATTCTGTCAGGATCATGTCGTTTTACCTTATCTTGTGCAACATAATTGTCAAGGTTTTTGAAGCTCTCATTCTAGTACTTGTCAGAATTATTACTTTTTTCTCCGATCATGACAGGCAGTTGAGAGCTGCTGGAGTAGCAGACTATCAAATCAACAATTTCTTGCATGCCAACGGAGATGTTGAAGATGAGGATGACATTTATTCTGTGATGCCCCCAGACGAAGAAGAAGATCTTGCACGGCGGTTTCCTCATCACTGTATCAAGGAAAACTGGTTCTTTCCTGATTTTGAAAGGTTTGCTGTTTATTACTGTTGGGTTGAAATAAGAGTCATACCATAAGTATTGTCTTGAATTGTCAAGGAAATGGAAGTCTGGTTTGAACGAAATTTAGTGTGCAATAGCGGGGTAATTCTGCTTGTCATTCATAAAACGGATTTTCTATTTCTGGGCTGTGAAAATGTTTAAAATAAACGATGTAGGTCTTACAATGAAACGATTGAAGACCCCTGCTTTAATCCAAGGTTAATGCCTATCTAGACCCAAGGCTGCTTGTTGTGTCCTGACACATTTTGTAGTTTTGCATTGGTCCATATTTGTGATTTCTTCAATGTTTAAATTATTTCTTCAGGGCTGATGCTGATCGTTTACTAGCAGGACAGAAAGCAGGAACATTCCTAATTCGTCCAAGCAAGAAAGCGGCATATGCCTGTTCCCTCGTGTAAGAATTCTTTCTCTCATCATGGTTGCTTAGAATTTATGTAATCATTCATGTTTGAAAGTTGATATACTACGATAGAACTATATTAGTTGTGAACCCATGTAGTATCCCATAATGTCATTTCACATTTTCACAGTGCCAACAACAGGGTACATCACTGTTTGATACAGCGAACTGCCGACGGATACGGATTCGCAGAACCTTTTAACCTACACCAAAGCGTGGAGGATCTTGTACTTCACTACGCCCAGAATTCGCTTATCCCGCACAATGAAAAACTAGACACGGTGCTGCTGTATCCAGCCCGAATTGTGATGCAATAACGACAGGTTTCGACTATGGTTACTGATGCATACTGCAGGACTTTTTAGCTTTTTTGGCACTCTGTCTCTTGGTAAGAAGCTAATTCGTACTTGAAGTGTTTGTCTTGTGAAATGGGAATGATTACTGATTCAAAAAGACCATTTAAACCTCTCGACGTTTTGGTTGAATGCGAAGTTTTTTTTTGCAAACCAGGCTATTGCTGATTTTTACACTGTGACTGTAGCAGTCTTGTAGAAGAAGATCATAAAAGTAACCTTAGTCATGCCTTTGTTGTTGCTGCCTCCCTTTTCTATATTTGCATTCTCTTCCACCGTTAGTGGGCGATATTTGTCCGTATTATCACGACCACTGTTCCAGCGTCCATCTAGGGCAACAGTACTCACCTGTGATGGTGCTGATACAGCAATGTAATTGCAGTTTCTTGCTGCAATTTCAAATTTACTCAGAATCTGAGCTCTTAGACTGCAGCTTTCTTTAGTATCGTATTTTTAAACAATGTTTGTTGCCGTCTTTTTTCCCCTATTTGTTTTTGCATTGCGAGTATCCATCAAGCTCACGTAGCCCTGCCAACTCTAGGTCTAATGAAAAATTGCATTCAATTTTGTACCGTTTGGCATTCCCCACGAAACAGATTTAAACGTGCCTAAGGCGGCTATTAACCATGGATGCTCACTGCAACTCTCAACAGTCCTGGCAGCTTTGTGCATTGACTTCAGATCTTACAGAATGGATCATGATTGTTAATGAAATTCTTATGGTTAATCACACGCAACTTATTAATCAACTTAGCTTTCATTTTAGTACAAATATAGGGTTGTCTAAAAATTTGCCACAGCGATAAAATTTTGCTTTATGAAATATTACAAATACTACCACACATAATTAAGAGGACTGAACATTTGCATCAGTAATTACGGTTTTCCAGCATTGGCCTGCGGTATCAGGGAAGCCTTGATGACCTAAACTAGTTGGGAAACTCTTGATTGAAACTAGTTGCAATTAACAATTGATTTAATTACTAATTGAGTTCCGATAGAACTCGACTGATTTCAGGAATCTAAATGATCACTCACGCAGACAATCGGTAATGAGCAGCTACGATTACTGTTGTCTTCCGTATTATTGAAATACATGATTAATGAGAAAGCCTTATTATCTTGTTACGAAAATTTTTCCTCAAATCGAAGCCGTCTTTGTAATATGTAATTGGCACTTAGTTTTGTTAACTTTCTAATCCGTCGGTAATAGTGCTGTAACGCCGCTCTGTTGTTGACGAAGATTGGCTTCAGAAGCTCGGTAATAGTTTGCTGTCGTTACTGAATGACATGTAAACAATAGATGTTACCGTATACGACACCTTCTAAATTTAGATATAAAAGGGATGATTTATAGAATAATTTATGTAAAATTACCCCATGTGCACCTAAGGTGCCGTTTATCTTAGTGTGTCGTCATATTTACGTCACCAATCATGAATTTTGTAAATGGATAAAATATTCAAACTGAAATTTTCACGATACATTTTAATTCAATTAATTTTTAGTATCAATGTACACAATTGATTTTTCAAAAATACTTGTATTTGTGAATATTCCTAATCTGAAAACCGTTCGTGATTTTTATTGTTTGACTTACGATTTTGTTAAGTGCCTTCATTAGTGTTAACTGTTTTCCAACCGGATCAGCATTGAACATCTCCCAGACTTGTGGTGTCATATTATGGTTTGAATTTTACCGGCTCAGTTGTTGGGAATTGTTTTGTATTTTAATTCGTTCGCGTTTTTTGTTTATTAGCGTTTCAAAATTCCTTGTGTTGGTTTGTAAGCGCCTTTGCTGTGCGTTTATTCTGTGGCCTTCATTTTGTTGCCAATATTGCGTGTTTATTTTTTCCTCTTCCAACGTTATTCAAGAATTTCTTTTCGAGAGACAAGGTGGCTGCGAAGCGAAACCAAGTGCAAGATGTCATCGCTTATTAGAGATTATTCTGTTTATCCGTATCGATTGTGTTTACTCTATGAAACGTCTCAACTTTTTCAAGAAACTGCTTCAGTAGTTCCAAAAAACTAATTATGTAACGTCGTGAACAATATAGCCTTGATCGTGGTTTATCTTCAAAAAAGCCTTAACACATTGCTTACTACATTGGGATTGCTTTTATTATCTTAGAAATCATCGATAATGGTACCACAAAATGCCTAGTGTTAAAAAAATTCGATTCCTCGATTGCCCGCAGCACAGCCTTTCCAAAACAAAAAATTTCATGTAAGATTATACCTATTACTTTTCTACCAGCTACTACTTTGTTTTCGTCACACAAGTATATTTTTTCTCTTGCAATACGCTTCACTAACCATTTTAGAATCATGTTCTATTCGAGAGCTTCAACTACAGTGCAAATGTGTGATAACGACTAAAGATAGACGAGCGTTACAGATCTTCATGTCAAACATATTACACTAACGTAAATCCAGTATTAACATTATTATATTTTTATTACATTGGGTCTTCTGTATAGAGTAAGGCTTAAGGTTAAGCCCTTATTCCTTATTCCAC
Source organism: Halocynthia roretzi (assembly GCA_013436055.1). NCBI lineage: Eukaryota > Metazoa > Chordata > Ascidiacea > Stolidobranchia > Pyuridae > Halocynthia > Halocynthia roretzi. The sequence continues at coordinate 24,833 of QRAM01000534.1, read as the reverse complement.
TGACTTCTTTGCCGTGGATTTTTCTTCGTTCATTCCGCCCTTACATGTTTCGATTTTCTAGCAGATAATATCTGTACTAGTAGGGACTTGTCACGGACACGATCTATGCTTCGTGTTGCGTGCTGACAAAATGTTTTAATGTTCAAATATGTAGCACGGCAAAGGAATTACATACTTGGCCAGACTAGAATTTGAAAGTGCTTCCTATGGTGTTATGTTCTCGATATGCTAAGCTGCTGTACGCGATTAGATTTGTACGATGAGTTGCTAGAACACCATTCAAGTTTTCTTCCTCCATTTATGTTGTTAATACTTAGATAATATTGCCTGTCTTTTAAACGAATTATGAATTTGCTTTTGTGTAATGTATCTGCTCACACAAACCGATTATTGTCGTATTATTCCAGAATACTGTTTTCTATCTGTCCATATATGGTGATTTTTAATTTGCAATCATTGTCAAATTAATAGACAAGCCAAACTTGAAATAAACTTTTTCACCGGAAATGCTTGTTTAGCATGTCTTATCACACTTGGCAGTAATACAGGGTTAAAATTGTATTACCTATTTTGATTAGACTAGAATTGTTCTACCAATAGTTGTCAACGAATGCTTTAGCTAGTTAGAGTTAAGCATATAAAATGTTATCTATAAAAATGATTGTCCAGCACATAGTTAAATGGGAGAACGTGATGCGGTGTTTGAGTAAATCAGCAGATATATACGGTACACTACCGTAAATGCGTGGAAAAATGCCTGCGGCATTTTTGGAACAATATATATAATTCACTACTATGTTTTATAGATATCTTGGCTATAATTATGCATATTGTTCGAAAATTCCAATACGTGTACGGTTGTAAAGTAGTCTCTTGCCAACTGGATTGTTATTAGTGATTTTACTGCTCGTAAAGTCATTAGGATACAGACACATTTTTTCAGTTGGCGATAATTCGTTGTGCTCTAGTCGGTTCATATATAAAAGGAGTGAAGATTAGATTCAGTTTGAATTCCGTACTCACAATGTCACGAGTACGAGTATGAGGAAGAATTACTTTTGTGGATGAGATGTAAGTGTGATAATGTTTTAGCATTTAGCATGTTATAGAAGTTATCAAAGAATACACTAGTAATTTGCACCGAGATGGTGCTATCGACTCGAACTTCATATCGTCTAGTCCGATTTATAATCTGTTTAACACGAGATATGAAGTCTTGATAGTCAGTAGCGCAGTTTAAACTAGAAAAATCTATTCTCTGAAGAATTTGAAGCCTACATTAGTGATAAATTTCATCGTACGATCGAATTTTAACCAAATGTTATTTTTAGGTTAGTATGCAAGCAAGGTGTAATCGGCAATTCATACAACGAGTGGACACGCTTCGCCTGCAGTGCTTTGAAAATATCGCGGGAAAAAGAAATCGCACGTGAGGGTGATATCGATATTACTGATAGTAAACCATGATTTTAAATTAAATACTTCAACACAAAGGTAAGCTACGAACATTTATTATTATTACAATATTTTAAGTTTTAGTCAGTACCTATGCTGTCGTACGTTATTTCATTAATCTCATGTTCTTTCTTGCAGGCTTTAGATTGATTTTATGTTTATTTATGTTATGTCATATGTTCCGTTTCATCATGAACTAACCTTTAACAAACGCCTTTCTTTATACAGGAAATAACCATTTTTACTAACCAACCTTTTTTTTTTTCTGCATTGCCCAAATTCCAAGCATACCTCAAATTTTTTTATTTTATTTTATTATTATTTTTTAAGTGTATAAAGTAGCTTTAAACTGTAGTTTATCAATATTCTTAACCGCTGTTATCGCATTCGCATTTGACAGGATTGTACACAGTGGACAACTTGGGGACAATGGTCTTGTTCGAGTACTTGTGGCGGAGGTGCATCTGTTCGAGTTCGGACTTGTAAAGCTGGGGAAGAAGAATCTTCGGATTGCGAAGGAGAGGCATCAGAAGCTGGAATTTGTAATACGCAGGTGAGTCAATAGTACTGGGAACTACAGTAATGTCTACATAGTGTATTTCATAATGAGGTGATGGAAATAGTAATACAATTAAAATTCTAATTTTATACTCGTATTGCCATGACAACGCTCTTTTCAGTTTGAGATAAAAGGCAGTAACCGCGCTCAAAATACCTCTTAATCGGGAATAAATCGGGGAGATAGTTTTAAGGTAGTTATCTTCACTTATGCGGTCTAAGATTTCAATGACTCTTACCGTCCGGATGGGGAAAGTTAGTAATTACTTATTTGAAATGTGATCTTGAAATGTGATATGTTAGCTCGAATCTCCTCGAAATGACCGCAAAATTTGCGCTTGAGTCACAAACCTAACAAAATACTTGTCTTTGTTAAGTTGTGCTATATTTTTACGATTGCGATTCATAATGACAGTACCTGTAGCGGCTGTAATAATGAATGTCACCAGAACAAAAGTTACAGAAATGTTGGTACATTGCTAGGATATAATAATTAGGGTTACCACCCCTGCTCTTTTGCCGGCAAGGTTCTATTTACGGGTAAAATAGTTGGCAAATTTAGATGTCTGATGTCTGACGTAACGAAACAACGCTACGGGAAACCTTCACCATTATTCTGCTTTTTATATGAATTAATTCTGTTTCATAGTGCAATTGTGGGGAGTGACGTGTTCCATATACCTTCGCAAGTTGGCGAAGCATGAGTAGTCACTATACGATCTTTTCCACGTAGAAAAACTTATTTGAACAGATCAGATATAGAATACAACGAGTCTCCATTGAAATATACTCTACTGTAATGAATATAAAGCACTACCACACGACGTTATACAATTCTCTAGAGCTTATTCCTAATTACTTTCTTATCAACCGAAGATTGTCTGATTAATGACGTGAAATTAACTCTTCACTCAACAATTACGCCATATCACCAACGTGGGCTATAGTAATATTTCGTGGTAATCAAGGGGTTAATTTACGTGTACAGTTTAGAGTTTGAAGATGTTCATCTTAAATCATAAAACATTTTACTTGGACTAGTCAACTTCTTCCTTCAGCAAGCGAGATATCCGAGGAGGATTGTTGACTCTTTCAAAATCATGTAGTTCAGCAATTTAGTTACAAGGCAGCTTTGAATTTTCTGAATAGAATTTGTAAGATTTCACTTTATGCAGAAGGCCATCCCATCAGTGTGTACAAGTATTAACTTAATTTAGCATATTCTTTATCAATTGAATTTGCCTAAATTTTGTAATTCAGCTATTTTTATACATATATATATATATATGTTTTTGTTCTCATTACTTATTCTACGGATATTCATATGTGTAAAAATCCCTCATTTACCGAATTCAGTAACGAATATATGCTCCAAATTCCCTTTAAAATACAAGTAATATAACTTTAGTCATTTGATGAATGCTATCGCCTTCAGATTTAAGTAGATCTTCTGCAGTATCATAAAGTTATAATTCCGATTTGCGTTATTCTTTACCTGTGCCGATTGCTTGCGTCCCCATTGCGCCATCCATTCACAGTTTTATCATTACTTGAGGATTTATGATTGAATGAGGATTGTCATAATATCGTACGAGCTTGATGACCGGAATAAATATATTATAATAATACTATAGTTCTTTTTTTACTTCAGTCTTCTGAATTATTCATTGACCGTTGATTCGAGAGTATATGTTTTGAATTAAATGATATTTTTTCTAGGAGTGTCCGTACTGGGGCGAATGGAGTGACTGGCAACCTTGTTCACTGACATGTGGTATAGGTATTCAAACTAGACCTCGTCAGTGTTTGAATGGAAACCCTGGGGATGTAGGATGCGATGGAAAAGGAACTGAAGAGTCTGAGTGTGATCTCGGGGTAAGCTGATTTGTTTTGCAAACAGAACAAAGTAAAGTTGAATAATTCAATCATACACTACCACTAGTTTGGGCCCAGAAATCCATAATGAATACAACAAGCATGCTTTTATATAAAACATATACAATACCCTTGTCTGACCTCCAATATGACTTGACATGAAAAGTTTAATCGACTTCAAATAGATGCACAAATAAAATTGTACAAATGAGTTATTCTCTGACAGAGACTATAAAGGCCGCGAGTAGAACACTCCTGATTTATATATAGGCTTGAACGATTTCATCAATCTTGTTTTCACAGTCGTGTGCTTTCTGGTCGGAATGGACAACATGGAGTACCTGTAGTGCTACATGTGGAGTCGGTGAGCGCACTCACACTAGAACATGTAGCTTCGGTTTATCTGGCGAAGAAGGTTGCGAAGGAAAGAATACTGAAGTAGAGGATTGTACCAATGCAAACGTAAGTTTTTTTGTTTACGTTTAAGTTTTCCACTAGTCTTTTTATAGTAGTATATGTTTATAATCACATTTGGTCGGAGTCATCTTATAATGGAGATAACAAACACTACTTCATATAAACTCTTAGAAATAACAATAGTTTTTAATTTGCTCCCTATGTAGTGTGGTTAAATATTTTAATACCTGAAAACAGTGCAAGTACAGTGTATTTCTGCTAGGCTAGATAAATATCATGATGTAAACTATACAGACATACAATGCTATGTTAATGGCGCTGATTGTTTTGCTACGAAATCCCTGCGACATTTGTCCTAGCAAATCTATTTTTCGAGGATTATTTTTAGAATCACCAGCCATACTTTCATAAAACTAGATGTTTCCTTAGGCTACCTGGAAGCCTTTTTCTAAGTTACTCATTTAACTTAATTCTTCTGTCTCATTTTCGATGGTAAACTATTGTTATTTTTCTGCAGGAGTGTCCGTACTGGGGTAATTGGGGTGACTGGCAACCCTGTTCACTGACATGTGGTATAGGAATTCGTGCTAGACCTCGCCAATGTTTGAATGGAAATCCAGGGGATATAGGATGCGAGGGAAATGGAATTGAAGAGTCTGAGTGTGATCTCGGGGTAAGCTGAATGTTTTTCAAACAGAACAAATTAAAGTTCAAAAATTCAATCAGATACTACCACTACTCATAAATCCTCAATGAATACAACAAGGCAGGCTTTAATATATAAAAAATTCGAGCTCAATCGGCTTCAAATAGACCCCCGGTGCATTTTTTGCTAAATTCGTATTCGATTCTTTAAGTAATCATCAACCCCTTGCATTGTCTCAACTTTTTTGGAATTTGGAGTGATAGTAGCTTATTATGAAATTACTGCATTGCTTTCCTTATTACAACATATCTTTTTTCACTATCAATAGCGACAATGTTTTATTCTCATAGGAATGCCCTTTCTGGAGTGTATGGTCGATTTGGTCTGAGTGTAGTGTAACATGTGGTTCAGGACAGCGAACCCACTCACGCAACTGCATATTTGGGGAACCAGGTGTAGAAGGATGTAAGGGCGGGAATGAAGAATTTGAAGAGTGCAATCTACAGGTAATTGGCCATAATATAATATTATCACTTGTCTAAATGAGTTATAATCTGAAAAATCAATAAACAGAGACTACTATATAAGCCCGGGATATTACACTCTTGAAATCGTCGCTTTGACGTAATAGCTCTAATCGTAAATTTCAGTGAATGATCATGAATTTTTACTATATGGAATTAAAAAAAATTTCTTCAATATTTTCTTTACAGTCGTGTGTATCCTGGTCGGAATGGACAACATGGAGTACCTGTAGTGCTACATGTGGAGTAGGTGAGCGCACTCACACTAGAACATGTAACTTCGGTTTATCTGGCGAAGAAGGTTGCGAGGAAAGAATACTGAAATAGAGGATTGTACCAATGCAAACGTAGGTTTTTTGTTAACGCTTAAGTATTTCACTGGTCTGGTTGTTTTGTAGTAATTTTTACAGTGAAATATGTTTAGAATTACATTGGGACGGAGTTATCTTTTAATGGAGATGACAAACACTACTTCAGAAAAACTGTTAAAAATGACGATAGTTTTTAATTTGCTTCCTATGTATTGTGGTTAGATATTGTAATACCGGAAAACAGTGAAAGTACTGTATATTTCTACTAAGCTAGATAAATATTATGATGTAAAGATTGTAAACTATATAGACATACAATGCTATGTTAATTGTGCCGATTATTTTGCTACGAACTCCAGCCGTACTTTCATGAAACTAGATGTTTCCTTACTTAGGAGCCTTTTTTCTAAGTTACTGATTCTATTTAATTCTTCTGCTTCATTCTTGATGGTTAACTATTGTTATTTTTCTGCAGGAATGTCCGTACTGGGGTAATTGGGGTAACTGGCAGCCTTGTTCACTGACATGTGGTATAGGAATTCGGGCTAGACCTCGCCAATGTTTGAATGGAAATCCAGGGGATGAAGGATGCAAGGGAAATAGAACTGAAGAGTCTGAGTGTGATCTCGGGGTAAGCTGATTGATTTTTGCAAACAAAGCAAAGTAAAGTTGAAAATTTCAATTGGCTATTACTACTAATTTTGACCCTAGAAATCTTTTGGAAAAGAATGCAACCGGTCATGCTTTATATACAATTTATACAATGCCCTTTTTCGAAAAACAATATGACTCATCACAAAAAGTTCCATCGCCTCCAAATAGACCCCCATAGTGTTAGTGCCGAATATATTTTTTACTATATGAAGCGACAATATTTTATTATCGTAGGAATGCCCTTTCTGGAGTGAATGGTCGATATGGTCTGAGTGTAGTGCAACATGCGGTTCAGGACAACGGACCCACTCACGTAGCTGCTTATTCGGGGAACCAGGTGTGAAAGGATGTAATGGCGGAGAAGAAGAATTTGAAGAATGCGATCTACAGGTACTTGTCCGTAATTATCATTACCCTTATATACTCTAATCAAGGTAGTTTTCAGCGTAATTCGATGTATAAAACGTCATTAAAATGATTAAAACGAGATATGCCAGAGAGCGTGCTAATTCCAACATATATTTTTTTGAAATACCGTATAATCTCTCAAATTTTCTGCCACTTCTGTCATTTCTGCAACATTTATTTGAGCACACAATGTGCATAAAAAAGAAAAACTCGAGAATTTTTGTATTTTACTATATTAACCGTGTATATTATACTCACGAAATCACCGCTTTGACATAGTAGCTCTCTAATCATCAATTTCAGTGGATGATTATGATTTGTTACTATATAGACTTTTATTCTTATCCCTAAATTTCATCATAATTTTCTTCACAGTCGTGTGCTTTTTGGTCGGAATGGACAACATGGAGTACTTGCAGCGCTACATGTGGAGTAGGTGAGCGCACTCACACAAGAATATGTAACTTCGGATTACCTGGCGAGGAAGGTTGCGAAGGAAAGAATAGTGAAGTAGAGGATTGTACCAATGCAAACGTAAGTTCGTTTTTTGCGTATGAGTATGATATCATATTTAAGTATTTCACTGGTCTGGTTGTATTTTTTTTGGTATTTTTCACAGTAAAATGTGTTTAGAATCACGCTGGGCGGAGTTATTTCATATTTATGATGATAAACCCCACTATGTAAACACGAAGTACACATGATGGAAATAATTTTTAATGTTTTAGATATTTTAGTACCTAAACGACTTGATACTATAATATAAACTATACAGACATACAATGCTATTATTTCTTAGGGAGAATTATGTCCGTTCTGGGGCCCTTGGTCCGACTGGACAATTTGCTCTAAAACGTGCGCAGGCGGATTACGCGAACGTTCCCGAATCTGCATCTATGGTGAGCCTGGCGTGGAAGGATGTGAGGGAATCGGAATGGACGAAGATGTGTGCAATCTCAAGGTAGGATTTAGATTAAAATATGTTTCAAATCAAGTCTCCATGATCAAAGCATGATACTGCTTAGAGATTTGTACCAAAATAAGCGATTTAACTACCTTAATCAACGATACTATACTTTTTTTCTAAACTTCCCTTTTTAATTTTTAATTACAAGCCCTGTCCCGTCTGGACTGAATGGACAGGTTGGTCAGAATGTACTACCACTTGCGGCAGCGGGAAGCAAAACAGAAACCGAAATTGCTTGAATGGCAATACTGGCGATGTAGGATGCGAAAATGACAACATTGAAGAAAGATCATGTAATACACAAGTAAGTGAATACAATCCTGTAATAGACTTTACGTGTGTTTAATTTTTTCAAAACTACCCTAGTTACGATCATTGAAATGGTAATTTACTACATTACAGATAATATATAAGATAAGATAAATATACAGATTACTACTATTAAAAGGATCATATTTGTTTCAGGAATGTCCAAGATGGGGAAAATGGTCCGACTGGTCTCCTTGTAGCGTCTCCTGTGGTCAAGGTAAACGTTTCCACACCCGTGAATGCATTGGTGGTGTCGTTGGACAGTTAGGTTGCGAGGGACCGGTGCGAGAAGAGCAGACATGTACTGGATTGGTAAGCTCTTCTTACTAATTCTTTGTTTACGTTGTTAATGTTTACACATTATCGTAATTGAACTAACTTTCATCTAATTCAAATTCATTTCCTTGTTCTTGACATGAAACTGAGCTTAATCTATCACATATAATCGTAAACAGTTTAACTGTTCATAAACAAACAAATTATTCCAAGATTTGACAATTTACGGTATCTTAGACAAATACGTTTGTAGTTAAACCTGGGTTGGAAATGTCGAGCCTTTGCCAAGAATCGTTTTAGGTTTTAAAATATTCACGATTAAAATAAATATTGTAACTTCTTCCACACTTTCGCCCAATAATATTATTTTATTCAAAATGTTTTATTAGGATTGTCCATTCTGGTCACCATGGAGCGATTGGCTGCCCTGTTCCCAAACCTGTGGTGGCGGAAACATTACAAGAGCTAGAATTTGTATCAACGGAGATGTGGGATCATTTGGATGCATAGGCAGTGAAACAGAGATGAAAATTTGTAACACTGTGGTAAGTTAAATGTCGATAGCATGTACTGTGTACGTATGGGTAGCAATCGGAGTATTTACCTCACCGTGGATCAGAATCTATACAACTGTTTCATTGTACTATTAAGGTCATATGTTGTCACGTAAATTTAACAGAACACACCAGAATGTCAGACATGAAAAACAACTGCTTGTATAGACCACCTAGCTAGATAGACCTAGTAAATGTAAAATTTCTGAATGAACGAATCTTATTCCCATATACCGTGCAGTTCCTATATTACGCATCCACATTAAGCGAATTTGGTTATATAAAAGGTCACCTTTTTGAGCAGTTAAACGCTAGATAGCCTTCCTCCTCATGTCTAATGTTTTTCAGCGACCATCATCTATCATTTCTTAAATCCCACTTACCGAACTTAGACATAAATGAACGTTGTAAACTACACGTAGCAATACAATCGAATTTAGCAATTCAATGCGAATACCGATTTAATGCCGATTTGTCGCGATGTCTTTTTATGGACAATCACGTTGTAACGTGATTACATTGTGCAAAAGGAACTGGCTTTCAGCTGCTAGCAATTAATAATCAACTAAACAACAATCTGTAGTAAATATTCTTCATCCATACTTTATATTGACCTATCGATGTAACTCTAATCATCTAACTAGGAGCAATTTATTTTGTTCTTTCAGGAATGTCCATACTGGTCGGACTATGGCGAATGGAGCGAATGTAGCGAACCTTGTAATGGCGGTACGCAGGAACGTAGTCGTGAATGTATCAATGGTGTACCTGGTATCGATGGATGTGTTGGTGCACCGGCAGAATCAATTGCATGTAATCTTCAGGTAATCGACGCTTGTTCGAAGAATTAGTGCCAATTTCTCGTTTGTGTGAAATTATACCTGGCCTGCCTCTGGTATTCAAAATCTTAACCTTATTTTATACTTTTACATTGTGGCAGCCATGTGCAATATGGTTGGGATGGAATCCATGGGCCGTATGCTCGAGCACATGTGGAGGTGGCGTGCAAACTAGGAGTCGAATTTGTTCCAATGGCGATATCGGAGATATTGGGTGCGAAGGCCAGTCTACGGAAGCATCTATATGTGCAACAAGTGCTTGCCCACGTAAGTTCAACCCAATACCCTCAGTTGTTTTCTTGGATTGCTAATGGTAATGCACATGCATTGCAGACATAATGAACTAAGAATCTCACTTAAATTAATTTCACGTCTCTATAAAGACCAAAGCTGCCAAACCTCAGTTTTAGTTAGTTAGGATTTGTCCCGAGCAATCAGTATATCTGCACAGTTTTCCTGTTCCACTAGAAATGTTTTAAATATCATTCCATCTTGTTCCAGGGTGCAAGCCGGACCTCGAGTTCAAAGGTATTTCGAATGGAGATGTCGTATGCAGTGATGGAATTAACCTCGGATCAGTTTGCAGTTACACCTGCGCCGCAGAATACAAATTAGCTGGTGTCTCCAATATCACTTGTGTCGAGGGCGATGTTGGCTACGCTCAGTGGAACAATCCTCCGCCTGTCTGCTCTGGTAAGTCCACGAAAATCAGAATACACTGGTACTTGTTCCGTACGGATATTTGAAGTCACCGTTATGTTAAGTTGGTCTTAGAATTAGGGCAATAGAGGCAATACGAAACATTTCGGGAAATAGATATAAAATATATGAAAACGTTTCAAATTCTTTTGATGCGGACATACACTTTCAATGGACATATAGTTTATGCTGTCCAATTATTATTGCAGCGTCGGTGTTATATCATAATTGAGTTTCCATATTAGTTCGAAATGTGGCTCACCTATAAGCTGCCATTGCCAGCAGTTTTTCCTGTATTGTTTTTGACCGAAATTATCATTATCTGATTTTCTCGATAATAAAAGCGTTGTCTTTTTTCCGCAGCGAGATGCACTGGTGATGCAGATATCGTTTTCGTTATTGACAGCTCATCTAGCATTGGAAATAGGAATTTTAGAATAGTGAAGAACTTCATTAAAGCTGTCATTGGCCAGTTGACAATCGGAGGTAACGATGCTCAGGTAAGCAGCTTTTGTATGCTATCAAGATTGTGTACCACTGAATGGCCTTGACATCCTTAACGACTATGTCAGAATTATTTCATCTCTTTGGGGTGTTAGATTATTTAAGATTAGTTATCATACCTTGTTCTAAAATATTTATAAAGATCATATATCCCGGAGTTCATTTATGTATAAGGTTTAATAATAGTGTGTTAAAAACCTGCAGCGTTAGTTTGTTAAGGCCTAGGCCAATTCATTATTCATTATACATCCGTTTACCTCTTTCAAATGACCCACCAATTATTTTCATGATCTTTCATCATTAGCCATTCTTAACATTTATGCAAATTAAAAAAGGATCGTTAACAGCAAAAAATAGAGATAGAATGAAAGCGTAATAGTTGTATATATATGTAATTTAATGTATATGTTATATTTTTGTTGTTTGCAAATAACACCATAGAAATGTTTGTTGATCCTATACACTATAAACTGGTAGGTTGAAATAGATCTCAATAAAATACGTTTCATGATGTTTAATGTTATGTACATCTGTTTAGATCGGTGCCATTCGCTACAATAAGGATGTAGAAGAATTGTGGAAATTAAATACTTACCAAACAAGAGAAGAAGTGATGAAAGCTGTGACCGATATCAAATATTCTGGACAAGGCACTCTGACAGGACAAGGTCTTGAATATGCAAGGAAATACATGTTCACAAAGGAGGCCGGAAGGCGTGAAGGTCTTCCTAAAATCGTCGTTGTGATAACAGATGGTAATTACATGTTTTTTGAATATTTTTGCCATGTTCGCTGTCCTCACATATAGCAAAATTTGCTTAACAACTTTGCTCGTCTTTATGGATTGTGTGAACGTAAATGTAATTGCTTTTCAGGTGTCTCGTTCGATAATGTCACACAACCTGCAACGGACCTTAAATCGGAAAATGCAGTCGTAGTGGCAATCGGTATTGGAAACGTCAACACTCAAGAAATCAACGATATCGCCTCGGATCCTGACAGTGATTTTGCTACGACAGTTGCCAATTTCGACTCTCTCAACCAAGTGGTGTTTACGATAGTTGAACAAATAATGTTATGTCAGGTAAGAACAAGTAAAATATGGTTTTAGTTTAGCGGTGGCAGCACGATACATCGTTAATAGATTTCCCATCTTAGTGCTAGAAAAGTGTTTAACTACATTTACTAGAGAGCGCAAGTGTCGTATACTGCTTTTTTAACGGAGATAACCGGTATTAGCTAAAAGTTCATGAATCGATATTTAACGTAGACCATAAAAGTGTTACTAAGTATACAATATGTTTAGATCTCCATAGGAGATTCAACTGGAGAAGATTTAACAGTTCAATAATACATCACACCCTTATAAGTTTAAATAATTTTTGTTATTAATTCTTCCAGCATACAGCTCTGCCAAGCTGTCCACCCCAAGCACTAATGGATTTGGTTTTCATCGTCGACAGTTCAAGCAGCGTAGGCTCCAGCAATTTTGAAATTATCAGACAATTCGTGTTGAATATTACATCTCAGTTTAACGTCGGAGATCAAGCGGCTTTGGTAAGAATTAACTAATCATTTTAGAATAATTAATTTTTAATTATTAATATATTTAGATCAATATATGCTTAGAATATGAATACATTTTTTTCCCACAATTTGTCGTTAGCATTTATACTCGCGGTCAATTAAGGATTAGGATTTCCTTCAAGGGTTAAATGATGCAAAAATTTGTGTGATTCCCTGGATACCAAGTTAGAGCAAGAAATTTACTTGACATAAACCCAAAATAAATTCCACTGTGTTCCATTCTGCTAATTCCTAGATGAGTAGATTTAAAGTTGCGGATCCAAGCTTTAATTCTGATTAAGAATGATTAATGCAATCCATTCTGTCATTAAAATGACCCCATACCCCATACCCTATACCGTTCCTGAACCTTTGTGGAAAATCAAAAATTTGTTAATCGAAGCGCTTTGTTACTAGGTAAATAGAAGGTAGATGACGAGTAAAAATATTATTATATGGTAGTTTGATGATAAATAGACGAATTATCTCTTTACGTTGAGTTTACACTTCCCCGGGCTTAGGTAAGAATAAGGGGAAAATACTCGTAACTTCGAAAACTTGTGAATCAAATAAGTAGTGCACTGTGAAATAATTTTACCTTGAAGGTATAGATAGATAATGAAAATATTGAATTTAAATACATGACTGGTTAAGAGTGACTGTATTGTCGCATATCATTTTCCATCATTGTAAATGAAGCATTGTAATGAAGTACAATTCGGTGCATAGTTAACTAAACATTATCATTTTGTTTCAGTTTGGACTACTGAGATACAATCAGGTAGTTGACGAAAGATTCCAGCTCAGAGATTTCAGGACGAAAGAGGAAGTTCTCAAAGGTAAAAAAATCAGTACATTATACGCGTACGTGTAGAGGGTAACTCGAAGATTCATGCATAAAACCAATTTGAGAATAATAATACGATACTTTAATATCAAATAAGTCGGACATTTATTGTCATATTTAACCAATGGTTTCTTACATTCTCTCTTCGCCTGTTCTTGGGCCCCTCAAATTTTTATTACATTTCTAAGTACATCGGAAAACAACTATTCTGTATTTAACAGCCATCCAGGCAATGCCATATAGCGGAAGTGGAACTAAGACCGGGAACGCTCTGGACTACGCTTACAGAGTATCGTTCAGCGCATTCGCGGGAACACGACCAGGAGTTCCGAAAGTCGCGATCGTCATTACCGACGGTAAATCATAAATTTTATTGTTTTTTATGTTGAAGGTTAGGCAATATGAGTGAAAAGTTTCTTGAAGAAAGGTGGAGAATTGAAATATTAGGTAAAAAAAATAACAACCTCGAACCAAGGCTGAAAATACAGTATGAGATGTGTTTTGTAAATATTACTCGTACGAAAATATAGATATACATATATACGCCTACCAATAAAACAGGCAAAAAGGTTATGGTGCATCGAATTCAAGTGTCAGGCTATGGCGATTATGTCAATAAGATGAAAAATGAAATTGCTAACGAGATAAGCAGTTATTCAAAGGCAATGTGATACTCTGCAAATTCATTATCGTATTCAAATTTTCTTCTAGGACGTTCACAAGATATAGTAGAAGGCATAGCTGAAAGTGCACGATTCGCTGGGCAAGTTATTGCGATAGGAATTAAGGGCGCTATAAAGTCTGATCTAAATGCCATAGCGTCCTCTACCTCCAACGTTTACTTTGCATCCGATTTCGACACCTTACCAGATGTTTTGGGCAATCTTGCGGCCGCTGTATGTTACGCAAGTCGGTCAGGAATGGCCTTTATGCCGTAAATTTTTTTCTTGATTATTTACTTTTTAATTATCGTATGCTATGAACCCGCTTATGTATGCCGTACAGGTTTACATTTATTGGGATCGTAATGGTGTTTACCCGAAGAGTAAATATTTTATATCGTATCTGTATTTTATATGTAATTGTATTATCATCCTAACTTAATATTTTAGTAATATGCTTGCATGAAGTACCTCAACCGCTGGATATTGCAATGACTTGCAGAATTGACAATAAAATTTCTTGAAAAATATACTTGATTGTAGTAAATGATTACCAAGAAGAAAGAGCGAAAATTCTTTTTTTTTCAAAACACCATTTTTAATACGCAATAACTTGACGCGATATTACAATACACTGAATTGGTTTGTAGATTCAGTTGTTTTTGGTTATAATCGCCAGCGCGCTCACTTTGCTGGCTGGTTCTCAGTAGAGCATATTTATATGCTATCTCGCGTAAAACTGCCGGTTATTGTTTTCGAAAATACAGTGGAAGTTTTTCCGATTTCCGATAGTTGATAGATGATAACTGACTCTAAATTTGTAATATAATAAAGAAACAAACAAATGACGCTTCTGCTCTGTATCCTTCTATCAAAGGAGAATCCGAGAAGCGGGTGATTATAATGAGCGAATTAGCAATCAAGAAACTGATTGGAACGAACGTTATCTGTCTGGTTTAATTTCTACCACACGCATGGGTTTTTCTTTCGCAATCTTGGTCGCCGTGCCAGATAGATGCTGAAGTCGAGGATGGAAGTAGCTTTGCTTCGCTATTCTGTAGTGTATATGCTACATTAAGTAAACTAGCAGGCGTGGATTTTTAGGACAATTCATAATCAGGCAGTTTTGTAGCTCTCCATTAGTGTAAATATTCTATTGTTGTGCGAAGGTCATGACAATTTCTAGGAGTGCGTTAGGATACAATACATAGGCTGTGAAATTAAACTTCTCTTCGAGAGGAATTCATTAGCCATTTCTTTCTTTCAGCCAGTTTGTCGTGACGTCACATAGATATGTAATGTTGGATTAGACGTGTCTTATCGAATATAAAACTGAAAACATTGCATTTCTATCTGTTGATTGTCTATTAACATTACAAACTCAAATTTAAACTTCAACTCACAAAATCCGCGAATTTCGACCCAGCTTTCGATTTCGATGCTTTTCTGTGATTAATTTTTTAACTGTCTGTTTTAGCTATGGCTAAGAAGGATAGGATAGTGTTTCCAAGTGTAGTGACAAAAATATTTTTCAAATTCTTAATAACTTAACGAAAGGTATATTCTTCCACGTTTACGAGAATTGTTACGCCTTTGTCGCCATATTAAGGCATAGGCTCCGACTTACGACCAAAAATCGACTAGTGAACTACCGTATGGATGTAGATCTGTCGGTAGTGGAACAGCATTATTGTTGTTTCTGTCTTATATCGGCAACTGTACGTTCATCATATAGTCGACCCCTAGTTTTGAGCCTTTTTCATGCTTTAGGGCTACTTATACGACGCCGTATACGATTCCTAAAAAAGGCGCTATTGTTGACGCTGCATTTGTAATATAATAAAGAAACAAACGAATGACTCGCCTACTCGGAGATTCTATATGAGAATCCGAGAAGCGGATGATTATGATGAGCGTGTTAGTAATCAAGAAGCTGATCAACTGAAACGAACCTTATATGTCTGGTATTTTTCCACGTGTATGTCTTTATCAAGAATTTCGCAATCTTGGCCGCCATGTTAGATAGATGCTGAGTACGAGAATGAAGGTAGCTTTGCTTTGTTATTATGTAGTGTATATACTATATTAAGTAGACAAGCGAACTCCCT
Organism: Halocynthia roretzi; assembly: GCA_013436055.1. Lineage (NCBI taxonomy): Eukaryota > Metazoa > Chordata > Ascidiacea > Stolidobranchia > Pyuridae > Halocynthia > Halocynthia roretzi. Next base: position 8,654 of record QRAM01000534.1, on the reverse strand, counting down.
GAATTCAAGGCCGATAAGTTCACTCTTATTTACTGTGTACTTTGTAATGTGAATTATATTATATAACCATGCATTTATACTCTTTTAGATAATCTATAAGGTATATAAGTATTAAAAATAATAAAAAATAACTGTCGAAACTAGTAATGGATGCATCTAAGGAACATGCAGCACAGAGAATTTTGATTCACAGTCAAGGTAAATTATTACATTTTACCTCGTTTTTTTAGTTCATTTGTTTGTTGCCATAATTTTTATTTATCTTTGTATTATGTTTTAAATTTGCTTCAAAAATGTATTAATTTTGATAGAAATAATAACTTCAGACTGGTTATATGACTTTAAATAGAAATTTATGATAGCATGAAAGATGCATTCATAATTCTCATGTACCATTATTCCATGATTTGTTAATTAAAAGATTACTGAGCTCGACTAGTATTCTTGAATTGCTATTATGATGAAGTTATACTGTACTAGTTAGGGTGAAGTATACGACCAGTACCAGGATTCAAGTATGTGCAATCAATGAAATAAGTATTATTATTATTATTATTTATAACACTTGAGAGGGAACACTGGTTATAACTATTAGCTAAATTTGTGAAAGGAATACTTGAAATTAATTATTTTTGAATTCATGTTTTTAGGGAGCTGTTGCTTGTACGATCTTGCCCAAATTCGACAGAATTGTCTCAGATCTTCATCATGACTTGATATTCTTAATATGTCCAAATCAATTCTGCTGAAATCGTTAAGAAATGCATCCTTGGTTTTCAATGGGCAAAAGATCTTAAAGCGATGCCGCTACGCTCTAAAGTGAGTATATATTAGTGAAATTTTTGCAGGGTTTCCTGATAATATTATGTTGCGAAAATATGCTTGGGTAAAAACTTAAAGAATAATTTCACTGTTGTATAATTTACTTATTACATGTCATGGTCTGTGTTCAGTGTCTCCCATATATTTTTTTGATTGGAGTAAACATCATACACATGCGATAGCAAGATAGACAGATTAGGTTGTTGGTATATTAGAAACCTAGGAAATGATATGTTAATTTATTCATCCGATATCGAACTGAAAACAATTTTCCTTTTCTTGTTGCAGTTTGCCCTCTCTACAATCACAGCCGTCTGCAACGCGCACTCTCTCGCCACCAATGACATTATTAGGTAGAAAGCAGTGTTAGAAGCACTTAGAAGTTAGTTACATTATATATATATAGGGCCTGAACGTGGGAGACACAGAAGAGATCGAAGAAGCTGAACAACAACAAAAATTATGGACATGATGAACTATTAGCTCAGTTAGTCAGTCGAGTTGAAAATTGTATGAATTCATTTATCTATTATTAGATCCTGAGAACACTGTCTGTGAAAGTTGCGAGAGTCGGCATATCGAGCAGCTTTCACGAAGTGGGTCTCTATATACGGGATCGCTGCGCTTTAGGGACCTGGACAGAAGAGTCCAGTAAATTATATCAGTCGCGCAACAGCAATGTTTTGTTATGTGTATATATATATATATATGTTCGCAAATATATTCATATGTTAGGGTCTAGGATAAGTCCATTAGATAATGTAAATATAATTGATTTAGATATGATATAGATTTGTTATAGCTGTGATATAGATTGGTAACTGATGTAATTGCTAGCATTTGATATTGAATAATATATTTAATAATGAAATATTATATGGAGATAATTGTTAGTGGTATAAATGACTAACTCTAGGGTTACAAGCAGTAAGCTTTATTATTTTGTAATGCATAGGATTCAATATTGAATAGGTGATATTTCAATTTAATAATGTGATAAGTTTTGATAGGACTTGTCCCAACTAGGGTTGGCATAGGATTATGAACAGCTTATAAAAGCTGATGGTCATGAAACGTAACAATACATGGGAATTAGTCATGAAATGATACAAAAAAAGGCTCAACATCTTGAATGCAATTCCTAAGAGCCTCAGTTATATGACTGAATGAATCAATCATGAAATGATACAAAAAAGGCTCAACATCTTGAATGCAATTCCTAAGAGTCTCAGTTATATGACTGAATGAATCAATCATGAAATGATTAAAAAAAAGGCTAAACATCTTGGATGCAATCCATAAGAGCCTCAGTTATAATACGACTGATTAAATCAAATTATGATATCGTGAATGTACTCTGTAAGTTTTAACTACGGAGTACATAGCACAAAAAAGAAGCTTGATATAGCAAAAGGATTGTGCTATGTACTAAATGCATAGCACAAAGCCAAAAAACTAAACCAAAAATGGGTCCCTACTTGAATGCAATGGTCTCAAGGTCTGTTTGCGATGACGAAAAACGGCGAATCAAATGAAGATCAAGAAGGATTTCACTGAATTGAATAATTGAGCAAGAGCACAACGAGACTTAGTCATTGATAGTCATTGATTTCAGAAGGCAGAAAAGACCAGATATTATCAGGAAGCAGTATCTTCCCTATTTTCAAAATTCTGATGAATTTAGCAAGTTCCAGCCGACAGAACTTGATGAAATCATCCTTAACTGCACAAGCAGAAAATTAATAATCAAATTTTACTGTTGGTAAGCAGTATCCACCTTAGTTATTGGAGACCATTGCCCCCATTTTTCTATTTTTTATACTTTTTGTGTTGTGCATCGCCATTTTACTATATTTCATGCATGTATCGCGCGCTGGCATACTCTGTTACTCGTCCTCAGCAGCTGATCAGTCCCCTGTGTCTTTTTTTTTACGAGTTCAATTTGATGGGTTGGGAATATCAACACAATCACATCAATATCACAATTTTACTAGCTTAGAGGTGGGGGGTGCCAGAACTAGGTGCTTGTATCAAGATCGAAAGAAGGTTTATCTTCTAAGATCTTTAGAAGTGGCGCGGCTCGGCTTAAATAAATTTCGGGTCGCGCTGCTTGTTAGGTTGCTAAAATGTCCCAATTTTTATTACTTCAAAAAAGAATTTTAGTGAGATTATTATCGCCTTCTTACCGTCTTCGCGTAAAGCAATTGGGCCACGTAATAATGATGCTTTCATTAGCATCATTATTCTTGATGATCTCTTTCAGTGCTTTCACTGAGTTCTCCCAAGCGGTGCTTTACGCCGCTTGTCTTTCTACACTTAGTACCATAAAATGTCCATTGCGCTTAGAGCTCTTAGAGCTACCAATATAAAATTAGTTCAGATTTGTTTAGTCAGACTGTCCGCTGACAACCGTCAGCGGATGAATAAAACCAATTGTTTTGCGCTTGGTAAGAAGGCACAGATTAACCTATATATATATATATATGTATTATACGATTGTAATATATATATGTATCTTTACACTCACTCTCTCTCTCTCTGATTCAAATTGAAGGGGTCACCCCGCTATCATTTCCAGCAATTTTACACAATGATTTTGGGCTGGTTTTGCTGTCTCGTATACAGCAATTTACATAATGATTCTTGGTTGGTTTTGCTGTCTAATATACAGCAATTTTACATAATATTTTTGCTTTAGCTTTACTGTCTTTTGCTGCAAACTGCATAAAATGGGTCCGTTTGCTGTCATTTACAGCACTTTAACAATGATTTTGGGTTTTGAATACACTACCATCAAACACAAAAATTACAAACAATTTATGCTGTTATTTATGTCATTTTCATGCCAATTTATATTGCATTTTTATTGTTACTTTTTTGATTGAGCTTGAGGCAGTTGAACAGAACAGGTAGCCTAACTAATTCAATCGATTTTTAATTGTATGTTGCTTTTTACTGCTTGCCTTTTTCATGCACGCGCTAAGTAACTGAGTATGCCATTGAGGTCCTAGATAGATAGCTAGATATATATTCTTGGATAGTTCAATATTCAGCTAGAAATGAAGGCAGGTTGAACACAAGACTACTACATTATCTGTCTAGACTGAATAATTCTTGTATTTCTGTTTTTTAAGCAGGTGTCGGCGTAGAGGAACTTATATTAAATCGATTGTTTTTTGTATTTCTACCAGGAGATGGAATAGATATAAATCTTGTAAACTGCAGGCTTAACGGTGTACACCAGTATCAATTTTGACCATAATTCAAAATATAAATGAATCCAAAAATAACAGAATTTTCATATTCCTGATAAGCCTGCACCAGTGGTGGGATTCAAATTCTTTTTTTGGAACAAGTTCATTCAAACTTAACATCCTTATTTGTTGATTTAATTGATACAGCTGATAATGCATGGAATAAGGGAGAACTTCTAATTTTAAAACAATTCCGGAATTGGTTCTGTGCACTTTTGTAATTTTATGTACTGGTGAATCCCACAACTGGCCTGGCCTGGCCTGGCCTGGCCTGTATCTTGCTGGGCATGTTTGCTTTGGTAAACTCAAAAGTGAGGTATAATATAAGTATATCATACATACAATGCTACTAATCATTTCTGCTTTGTGCTGAGTGTTTTTGCAGATGTTGAAGAATCTTGAAGCGAGCTGAAACAGCTAGTTTTGAAATACAAGCCAGTGTGATAAAATCACTACATTTAGTTTAATACAATCCCATGTTTGATGAATATACACATTCACTGAAATTATTTCATGTTCAATTATTTCTAGGTTCAATTTATGGTCATGGCAGAGTTTCTTCTGAGCTGTGCACATGCTTTGCAATCAGGAATTGATGTGGCATATAATAGTATCCATTTGGGTTTAATTTACAGTCATCACACACCCTCTATGATATGTGCATGCAAACAAGTACACAAATGAAAGTAATGTGTTGCATAATTTGTTGCAAGAAACAAATTTTTACAATGTAAGATTTTTGCTTACACTGACTATTTATTAAAAACGAGGGAACATGGGTCCTGGTAGTGTTTTTTACAAACTGGTTCATATTTATATAGCATTTTTCTAAACTACCTACCATTTTCGATGGCTGCTTGTTTCGAATGCAGTAACAACATTCTGGTGGTTCGAGATATAGTAACCCTGACAACATGAAAGTAAACTTGTACATTCAATCTTTATGCCCATATGTCAGCTTGTTACAAAATTTAACACCATATATTTCTGTTACAGAGTGACATCATTAGTTCAGAATTACTTTAATGGTAGACACTCTTACAAGGAGGAGCCTTACAACCTTAAGCTACCACCTCCACATAGCAGTGAAGGCAAACGAGCGTAGCAAAGCTACAGTATCCCGTGACACGCTTCTTCCCTCAACCCTCAACGACTGGGAGAAGAAAGCAAAACTCTTCAAAATTGAAAATAAGTGCCTCTACAATCAATCATATATATATTTCAACCATGGACTCAAGATCATACTCGTATTCATCACCTCGAGTCGATTAAAGAAACTTCGAATACAATGTTCATTCCATTCAATCAACTGTTAAACAACTATGAAGTCAATATCACCTTCACTCATATCAACCTGACAACGTCACTGCACTGCTATGTCTCTAGTTCCTTGTAATTGATTAGTGATAGACTCTGATATCGAAAAGTCCATATCACCTATCAACCTATTGCACTAAAATTTCAATAGTATTTTTTTAACACTTGCAAACGTTTCCAGACTGAAATGTTGAACAAGCAACGGCTCCTGACTCCAATACACTCAGTCTGGTTTCAATCCTGCAGATCGTTGGTTAGCAGATCAACATCAAAATAGGGTAAAGTTTATCTCTTTAAATAAATATTTTTCATTTGTTTACCTACCCAGTGATAAGCAACCTATTTGTGACTAGGGTCCATAATTTTTTCTAGAAATCTCTGTGGGCCAATGGTAACCATAATTTCTACTTAAGTAGAATATGTGTATATGTATAATATTTGTGCTATGTGAATTCCGATATATAATGTGTTGGTCATTGACCCTGAATTATTGCGACCGGTTCTGGTGTCGAAATTTACATGTACTCAGGAGTCTGTCTTTTTTTCCATCTCGAACTGACTCCAGGAACCCAAAAAATTTTCCGACCCCAGTTCTGGTATGGACTGTGTATTACATTGGGGAAAAATTCAATATTATTTTACAGCACTGCCTATTGAACAACACGAACCTTGTCTTGTGATATGAGACAAGACATTGAGATAAGCTGCTGACAGATACTCTGAGGATATTTCAAATCAACAGTCATTCCAAGTGAACAACAATCAACATCACAGAAGAGTAATAACCAGATGCAGTATATGAAAGTAAATATTTTCTGTATAGATTTTTATATTGTCATTTTAGAAAGTATGTTTCTAAAATTATCACCCTGAATCTGTTTTAAAAACAGTTCAATGATAGTCTGTAGCTATTTCAAATCATTTCATTTGCCATTTACTGTCATTTACATTTACAAGTCAACAACAATCAACATCACGGAAGAGTAATAACCGGATGCAGTATAAGAAGGTAAACAGATCTGTATAGATATTTATATTCTCATTTTTTGAAAGTATTGTGTTTCTGAAACTATCACCATGATCCAGTTTTAGAAACACAGCAGCAGTTCCCCATGACATTAATTGGGGAGTGAGTGTATTTGATTCCATTGTTATTTCATTTTGTATATTTCGCGTTGCAGTTTCATCTCTTCATTTACAGTGTCTACTTTCATGACTTATAATCCAATTCCAAATTACCTACAACAATATACAGCATCCACATGAGAAGGTAAGAAGATGTAGTCACATTAATTGGACAAGAGAAAATTGTACATATACTCAACAAAAACCAACATGTGCTTTTCTGTTTACTGGGATTTGATAGGAAATTTGATAAGCATTTATAATGCTTATGTAATCCTTGTTTTCTATTTTTCTGTTGATTTCTGTTAATTGTGAACGATTTATCAATGGTAGGTCAAGTATTTAAAACCACCCAATGTAGTTGTAAATAAGCTTTATTATATGTAATTTAGTAAATGGTGCACAAGCAGGGGTGTTTACTACATGACAAAAAAATCAATAGTTTATTAAAAAAAAACTTTCCTTTTTCAGATTCTTATACCTCGATACATTTCTCCACATCTTCATTAGGATACAAAGCAAGGAAAAAAGACTATTCCGTAACTACAACTTCACAGTGAATACGGCTGGGACAAAATTCACGTTACAATGAAACTAAGTACTCATACTCTGCTTAAAGCATCTGGAAAAATATTACCATTCTTAGTAGCAAGAATTTTTATGCCGAATTTGGTCGTAGTAGGGTCCTTTTTAATTGCTACAGTCACAATGGTATCGCTCTAACCGTTATATATTAAACTTATCAGGATAGCGTACTAAAAAGTACTTTATTCATGTTGGCAGTGATGCATTGTATATTGTGTGTTTTTGATTAATATAGGAATTGCTGTTGGATGCTGTTGCGGGCAAATTTCTCACCGCTCAGACTGTCCTATGGTCAGTTGTCAGTATTTCCTAGTTTAAAAGCATTATTTGTGATTCTCAAATTTGGTATTCGGTATTTGTTGGTATTCATTGTTTTTTTGACTTGTAGTAGTGCTATGAAATTATGCTTAGCAGAGAATTCAGTTTACTTAAGACTTGTATGGTTTATACTTGTATTTCATAGACAGATGGTGGACTTAATTTTATACAGATCAGCATTATTTTGTATCCAAGATCTCTTGTTGGTATTCATTGTTTTTTCGACTTGTAGTAGTGCTATGAAATTATGCTTAGCAGAGAATTCAGTTTACTTAAGACTTGTATGGTTTATACTTGTATTTCATAGACAGATGGTGGACTTAATTTTATACAGATCAGCATTATTTTGTATCCAAGATCTCTTGTTGGTATTCATTGTTTTTTCGACTTGTAGTAGTGCTATGAAATTATGCTTAGCAGAGAATTCAGTTTACTTAAGACTTGTATGGTTTATACTTGTATTTCATAGACAGATGGTGGACTTAATTTTATACAGATCAGCATTATTTTGTATCCAAGATCTCTTGTTGGTATTCATTGTTTTTTCGACTTGTAGTAGTGCTATGAAATTATGCTTAGCAGAGAATTCAGTTTACTTAAGACTTGTATGGTTTATACTTGTATTTCATAGACAGATGGTGGACTTAATTTTATACAGATCAGCATTATTTTGTATCCAAGATCTCTTGTTGGTATTCATTGTTTTTTCGACTTGTAGTAGTGCTATGAAATTATGCTTAGCAGAGAATTCAGTTTACTTAATAGACTTGTATGGTTTATACTTGTATTGCATAAACAGATGGACTTAATTTTATACAGATCAACATTATTTTGGATCGAAAATATCTTGTTGGTATTCATTTTTTTTTTGAATTGTAGTAGTGCTATGAAATTATGCTTGGCAGAGAATTCAGTTTACTTAATAGACTTGTATGGTTTATATTTGTATTGCATAAACGGATGGACTTAATTTTATACAGATCAACATTATTTTGTATCCAAGATCTCTTGTTGGTATTCATTGTTTTTTTGACTTGTAGTAGTGCTATGAAATTATGCTCAACAGAGAATTCAGTTTACTTAATAGACTTGTATGGTTTCTACTTGTATTGCATAGGTAGATGGACTTAATTTTATACAGATCAACATTATTTTGGATCGAAAATATCTTGTTGGTATTCATTTTTTTTTTGAATTGTAGTAGTGCTATGAAATTATGCTTGGCAGAGAATT
>QRAM01000533.1:34277-59635 GCA_013436055.1 Halocynthia roretzi | reverse complement strand
GATGTATTAAGCGGTGTCGACTGTATTTGAAGAAGGCAAACGATCTGGACAAAAGGCAGGATAATAGACAAACGATAGGCTTCACCTTGTGTTATCTTCCAAGAAATAGAAACCCCATAATTTGTGATGATGTAATAAATATACGGTTCACTGCGAGCGAGGAACATTTTTACTGTGACGTATACAGGCATTTATATAAGATACGATTCGGTTTCACTGTTCATTAATCCTGTTGCAGTCGTGACGAGACCATGAACCCTAACCCTTACTATTTCCATGTTGGCTTGTAGGACGTCTCTGAAAGATGGCTCCTTTATCGCAATAATTTGCGATGGCCCAATCTTTCTACCTTCGCCACACTGGACAGGACTGAAGTGCTGCCGAGTTCGGGCTTCATATTGGCGCCAAGTGCGCCCGGAGAAGTTCGTAATTGGCTTAGTAAAGCAATACTACGGTTTGCTTGCTTGCATTTCTTAGATATTAATTGGACGCTGTTATAACCTCGATAAGCAAATATCGAATTCCAAGCAGCAATATCCATACACAACCTCACATTAAAATTAATTAAAGCCTGGCTTTACTTAGAATTTGCTTGCTCTAGCAAACGTACATGGCACTAAGAATAGTCCTCTTCCTTGACATAGGTTCTCAACCAGGGGGGGGGGGTTGGGATCACAGATTGGTAGTTACAAGCTGTTGAAATAACAATGCGCCTGGCTAGGTTCATTATTTGGAATGGGCCTTTTGAGTCAAAGTCTTGGAAAGGGGAAAATGACATTCTGAAATTTGGTGAAAGGGAGACCAAGGCAAATAAAGATTAAGAACCAATGTCCTAGATAAATTATGAAGGGAGGAAGAACTCCTATTTTGGAAGTCTTCATTTACAAGAAATGTTTTTATCAAATGCCCATTCTCATCTTATGTTTTCAGATAAGAAATGGAAAACACTTGTATGGCACAGATAGAGGAGAGAATGTACTATTGCCTATAAGGAAATTAGTTGATTCGATGTTCAATAAAGGGAAAGTCGATTTTACTGCTATTAAATGAAAATGAACAGCCCTACCTTTAAACCCAGTGACTACACTCCGGTGTTACCTTATCGGCAACCTTTACCACTGATACTACAACTTTTGACAAAATGATCCAAGTGAATATGATGAATATTTGCGAGATATCGTCAATTGATTAAATGTAGCAAAGTGGGATGCGATGTCATGTTTCCACAGCAACTAGTATAAATAGGTTTGGATCTTAAACAAACCGACAAGACATTACGAAAAAACAAAAGTTCAATAATTCTGCTACAGGTTTTGCAATCATTCAATTTTTTTCACCTATCGCGGGAGGCTCTGGAACGTAATCCCCGCGATAGTTAGGGGAATACTGTATACACGAACGAGTAGGTCTTCTTTGTCAGGTCTTGTGTGCATGTGAAGTAATAGTCTTCCACTATTACCGCTGTAATCGATTCAGCAATTCCTTCATTGACGTCATACCTTTGTTATATTCGCTGGACACAATAGGTGATGGATACACAATAGAACAGGTGGGCAAACTACAGCCCATGGCCCAGCAAAGGTTTTCATGCAGCCCGCCGACAGTTTCCATGAGTTTCTATGTGTTGAAAAAGCTCAATGCCACTTTATTTCTACGCCATTTGCGAATGCAGGTAGATGATACGCCCAACAGGGACACTGTTGCATTTGCACTTTTTCCCTCTTGCAAAAAGGCTGACGGCCTGCACTATGAGAAAAGCTCGTTGTGCTTCCTTCGTTATCATAACGACACAAAATGAAATCATGAGAGGAAACTCGGCGGAGAAATTTGCGACGGGGTGACTCGTCTTTAATCAGAATACAACACGCGTCGCACTGTGTTTGTGACATCGATATTGTGATGTCATTATTTTCTCGAATGCGGTCCGCTGGACAGCGAGTGCGGCCCTTCTGGGAAAAAGTTTGCTCACCCCTGCAATAGAATTTCGAATCCTATGTTAATCACACACTGTTGTTGTTGAGAGATTTATATTTGGGCTCCATCTTGAATTATCTAGATCAGTGATGATGCCAGACTTCTCTAGGAATTGGCACACATCTGGCTGGGTGTCTAATTCCCAACGAAAATCTGCACACAATGCTTTCAGTACTTCTTCCATCTTCTGTGCCGAGCACTTTCTCCTTTTACAAAGAAGATATACCACAATTTTTATAATATTCGTAACAAAAGTTTAATGCCTGCCACAGCAAGGTAAACCAGCAGTTGTTATAGAAGTTTGGTAAACCTGTAGTATACTCGTATTTGAACAAACTCATTGCTTTTACCAGTTTTATCAGCCATAGTGGATCTGGCGAATACAGCAAATGAAATCCGGATTCTAAATACGTTGTTTCACAGCATTTTCTGATCCCCGGAAATTGTAATACATCGGTATTCTTAATATGCCCTCTCTGGCAGGTATAATAGTTTTCTTGAAAGAACTCCATCTGTAAAATCACAGTCAACACATTCAAAATTATGAGCATGTATATCCTTGTTACATTTGGCAATAGTGGTTGAAATATATAGTTCAACTGCACCTTGAGATAACCGGCCCATCTTTGTGCCCCCTTGCATTCTTTTGCATCGCTGAGAAAACTGTTGGCTCCAACGATTTGTTTACTGTGGCCAAGTTCAAAATATATACATACTGTTCGTTCCTCTGTTATCATCAGCACAGTCCTTCAAAAATGTTTTTTAAGCAATTTGAAATGCTGTTCAATCGTTTTTACCATGATATGTTGGGAAAGATCAACTAGCATGATTTTTTATATACAACAAATCCGAGATGAAAAATAATTTTGTGCAGTTGTTCACTGTACTGGACACTACTGTAAAAGTTGAGTGGCCATCATCGGTCAATGAATTGGACCTCAATAACTATTCCAACTTCCTTATGCATCTTTAATACAATGGAGATTTTCTTTCTTGATTTCTGTCCTCCCGCTAGCTGGCTATTAAATAATCAAAATCATATCTGTATATGCCCACTTTTATTGCCTCAGTGGAATCACGTCCAAGTTTTCCCATATAATCATATTATGCAAGCTTGCTGAATGCACAAGTGATTTTAGAAAACAACACTGAAACACTGAAAACATCATTAACAAAGTCATCTAACATCTCAATAATTTCGGAAGGGAACAGAAGAGCTACCGAATGCATCGCTGTTTGAACGAAATTTTTGCCATGTTTGTATAGTTCGCAAAGAGCGCATCGAATGACTTAAACATTTATGTACCAACATCTTCTTCAGGTTTTTGTGTTCTTGTTTTGCGGTAATCTGAGAAGCCACGGGTAAAGCAACCTTTCCATGCTATGGATAGCTTATAAGTAACAAATAGATTTAGTAATCGGAATGACCAAGCTCAGCACTGACTATGGTTCTGGTTGTGTCAAAGTAAACTATGTCTTTTCCACATGATTGTCCGAATATCATAACCAGGGCGTTGGAAAACAAGCAAAAGTCTGGAGGGTACTCTTGACTGTCTTCAAATTCCAATGAGAAGATAATATCTTACAGTGGTCTTCCCCTCGCCATTAATTAGTTCTCAGGCTTCTGATCGGAGGAATGTGTGAGAACCTTGAACTCGTTCGCTTTCACTAAAATCCTTATACTATTCCCAGTATATTTCTTAGTTTATCTCTAAATTGAACATGATTTTCACCTCGGAAAGGTCACAACGTCCAGAATCTTGATCTTGCATTCACAGCAAATTTCCCTTGAATCCAAAACATAATTTCCTTGAAATATTCGCTAGTGAAACATTTCTCGTGCCTACTCACGTGCCTATGCAACCACCAACTACTCCTCTAATTTGATAATGAACATTCCATTCTTGATAACCAATGCTTCTCGTAGTTCTATCATTTCCTCCAGATTATGATTGAACAGACGAAGCTTGTCTATCGCATCCAGTTGGGGCATTGTTGCGCTGACCTTATTGTGCTTTCCTGGTCTCTGAAGAATATGACGGAGCTCAGTGGTTCAAGACGTTTGGTTATTTCTTTCATAATTTTTGAGTTTTTACTGCAAGAGGATGGAGATACAGAAGAAGCTTTATCGGCATTGTACGCTTTCCAGCGGCTCTTCACTGAAATAAACAAATTGCCCGGTTCTTTGCCATGACATATATAGCCATCAGGTTACGGTTCATTTCGATTCTGTAACCATTGAATACTAGATACTATACTATACTATATCTTTCCAATCATTCTTAGATAAAAGAATACTTTAGAATACTTTCTATATTAAAAAAGATGTATTCATAGTAGTTTTTTCGGACATGTGCGAAAGTTGAGCTCGAGTGTAGGATCGTACATAAAATGTCATACATCATTGTTCACATGGCAAAATTTTTTTTATCAAAAAAATCTGCAGGTGAGTTGTGAAATAACCAATATTTTTATACAATGAAACGGTTGTATGACACTTATACCGCAGCTCCAGAAACATGTAGTCAAAAAGATTTGAGTGATGATAGCGAGGATGATTAATAAAGTTTAGAGATACGAATGGGGATGGAAATAATATGGAAACATAATTACCATGTGCATGGTCCTATGAATTATACACAACACAAATATCCCAATTTTTTTAGTGAGCGCGAGGCAGGCATACTAATGCGAGAATACCAAAAGGACAAAGTAAAATAAGAAAACAAACCTGCAGTGCCAGATAAGAAATCAACAGCAAAATATCTGAAAACAGAATTCTTTAGTTCCATTCCAACTGCTGCACTGCTGATATCAAGATAGCAAACAAAAAACATTGGCAAACATCGCATCATTCATATTTAGCAATTAGTAATATTGCATCATGCCTAAATCAAATTAAATGTGGGATGATCGGAAATATGCAACAAAAAATCTGAGATAGTGCGGAAAAATCAAACTATTACTGCACTGGCCTGACAGACGATCAAACTACGCAATACAGTAATCCCTCACCTATCGCGGGTATTGCGTTCCAGAGCCTCCCGCGATAGGGGGGGGGGCGCGAAGTAGAAACCACATATTTATTCAACAATTTGAATTTATTTAAACGTATTTTGAACCATTGTAAATCATTCACACACTCTTATTTACCTAATTAACCTTTCTCACAATCATTTGACCTGTTATTCAATTTCCAAGCTAAACATACTAGTACTGTACGGCACGGGATTTATCATGAAATAAAATACATACAATATTACATTAAAATACATACAATACAATATTACATAAAATCCGCGATGTAGTGAATCCGCAAAGAATGAATAGCGATATATCGAGGAACGACTGTGAACACCGATTAAGTAGACAGCCCGTCAGAATCACAGCGACGAGCCGGCGTGGTTCTGTGCTTATATAATTACTTATAACTATCTAATGTATGCAATAACTATACCTTACCCTATCTCCAATCCGAAACCTGACCATATACCTATCCCCAACCCTCAACCTAACCCTGACATCGATAACGGGTGCGATGTTATCATCACGTTACTTCGCAAGCCTTCACGGTTGGGGGGATTTGGGTATCCTGTGAAAATTTCACCTACCTGGCCATCGCGGAACACCTCAAAAAAAAATACAACTATGTTCTTAACGCTTACCGAGAAAATGCGCACTACCTATCACGACAAGGGGTTGAAATGAACTAAGTACTTGTGGAAGGACAGCTACCGTGCCTCATCACGCCGTTAACACGGAATAAATAAGACTGATTTCAAATCCACCAAACAATGAGGTTAATATAATTGAGCACAAATATAACATCCCAGAACAATAAGATCAGAGGTGTGCAACCTTGTAGCACTCCCGGGCCAAATACACATAACCAGATTAGGCGGGCCGCACTTGCATTTGACATCGACCATCATCTACTAGTGACTGGCATGAAATATCGATTTGGTTTTCTTGCAAATCAAATAAATCAACTTTAGAGACGCTACGCTTTGCTATTCATATAACATCAAAAAAGTGGCACTAAATTCCTGTTACGGGACATACTTTATTAAAAAACGCAACTTCCCGCCGGCCGCACAAATTCAGTTGGCGGGCCACATTTGGCCCGTGGGCCGTAGGTTGCATACCACTGAATTAGATTATTATTATTAACCACTAATATCACATCCACCGAACAACAGGACTAATATCATTGAGCACAAAGATCACACTTGCCGGAAAACACGACCAAAATCATCGATATTCAATATCACATCCGCCAAACAATAAAACTAATATTATAGTATACACCGATCTGTGCTCACTTTTTTCTTTAGATCTTGCTAAGTCAGGATGTTGAAGAGTTAAGAAGGGGTAACTGATGCTGTTGCCTTCGGAGCGTTTGGTTAATGTGCTGTAGTTAGGCACTACACAATGAATGACTAGCCTTCTTGCTTCAATTTTATTTGCATAAAAAGACTATCTTATAATAGATCAGGGGTCAACCAAACTTTTTTATAGACGGGTCGCATTATGAATTAGTTCAGTTTTGCGGGCCAGAGAACGAAAGAAACACACTTGCTACTCACTACACATCCGCTCACGAGACCATAATCTCTCTTAATTACGCCACAAACCTAACTCTTACATGCAATAAAACACGAATAGTAACTACACAGACTAAAAAACGGCAAGGGTGGATGTGAACCAATTAATCAAATCTCCCTAAGACATTTTCAAATAAAACATCACCTTCTCGCATGCCAGATAAAACTACTTGGCGGGCCGGATCTGGCCCGCGGGCCGTAGTTTGGTGACCCCTGTAATAGATTAACATATTAAGTAAAGCTAAAATTTAGCAAATTTAGTTTTGCCACATTTAAAAATTAATATTTGTCAACAAATGAATAGTACGCAACGGTACAATCTAACAGTCTACTCATGCATATCATATTTGTCTGGTGACATTAAAAATTAACGAAGTAAATGCTGAAGTTGACGTACTGTGTAAACTCCAGATTCTAGAGTTTAGAATCTAGATTGTAAAGTAAAACCGCGAGTCATACTATACTATAATATGATAATGCTTGACACAAATGTTTTATGGAGTATACTATGGTAATACCCCTGTAAGCTCATGAATACCATCTTGAAAACATTACAAAAAAAGCTCAAAATATAGTGGCATAGTTGATGTCGATCGGGGGTAGTACAATAGATGCAAGCGTCTCTCATGTCTTTGGAACCTACTGACTGGATCCATGTTTTTAATCCAGACACATTTACCTATCTCACTCTCTGGCAAGCTGTAATGGTAATGGCAATGGCGCAACGTCTAGCGCCCGTGATGAGCAAAAGACTTAAATAAAGCATTTTTATTGAACTTTATTGTAGGCGATGTTGATTGCTGGTTATCGGAGTCGGAGATCAGGAAGTGTGAGTCGTTTGGCGAATCATTTACGTGCTTAGATGGGCTTGTAGTTAGAGCAGTTCTACTTAAAACCGCAAACTGGGTTGAAGTTAAAAAAAATGAATGAAATCGCGTTTTTCGTTGACTTCCGTGATATACAGCATGATTTCTATATTCTTTATATGATTTTTTTTTATAACCTGGGGAAGGTTAGCAGACTCCTGTAGTTTCCATCAGCAGCGATAAAAAATATCTATTCATTCATTCAAACAACGCCGGAAGTTTAGGTTTTACTTCATGTTTTCGTTCCGTACAATATAACAAGCGTCATACTATGAGTTCAAATACTGCACGGTAGTAAAGCAGTGACACTGACAAACGGCAAGTCGAAAAAAGACACAGCTGAGGAATATACAGTACCTCACTTCACAAAAACAGCTCTGAAATAATCGAAAGCATAAACACGCTGTTAACGACAAAAGCGTAAGCACATGCTTAAAAGGGAACATTAAAAAATAAAGCCGAATCTTTCATTTAAATTAGAAGAATAAATGGAAAAAATACATTTGATGACATCATAATGAACGATGTAATAAAAGAGCGAGGCTTGATTCGGGGGCCTATAACGTCAATTCATTTTTTATTGATTATGACTATGAATGGCTTTAAAAGAGTTCAAAATTGAAGATCAGACAAGTGTTTCGGGAACTACGCGTTTTGTTTTTGCCGAAATTACGTTATTATTAACGGCTTGCCACAACTTCCATTTTTCAATCTCTTCTAGTGTGGGTATTTCTTCTCGGTGAACGCGAGGCGGTTCGTGAAGGTAACTGTTAGATCCATCCCCTGGCGGTATATAATAACGTTCCTGATGACGGTGTCTGAATGCTTGAAGGGTGATAAACATGTCATCTTTGCTCATTCTTCTGCTCTGCAGATATCGGTGACGACCATTTTCACTTTGCAATGAAACTTTTCCCCCGTTGTCGAAATATGTCGTGCTCGTATCAACAAAACTATCGTCTCTGGACTGTGTAAAAGTGGTACCTTGTACGGGGGCCATGCCACCTGCATACATTCGATGAACACGCAAGTTAAGCGTACTGGGCAAGCGTTTTCTTTTCGGCGGTGCTTCTGCTGGTTCGTCACAATGTTTCTCGGTATGTTCCGATTTTTCGGGCGAGTTGTAAGTTTGTATGTTGGGACGATGTACTCTAACCGCCATTCTACGTTCTCTGGGATTGTCACTTTGATGCAAATGCCGACTATTTACTTCCCTATACTTGCCGATCTCCTGAATCGGCCCATAATGGTCGATGTTGCTTCCAGCTCTTTGATTAGCATGCTCGGTATTATTTGTATTAGGGTTACCGAGGTCAACTTCTCTTTCACCATCAATTTTGAGTTCGCTCGTCTTCGCTTCAAGAGAATTAGTTTCCGATTTTTCCCTTACCGCGATGTTATGTGTCTCACGAGATGTAGCACTAAAAGCGGGACGTCTATTTCTAGGATTTTGTGACGCAACTTCTCCAGACAACTGAGTAGTAATTTCCTGACCAGAGAAATCTCCAACAAGTTTCTTTCTTGGCTTAGGAATGGGTGGTGAGGTCGGTTCATTATATTTATCACTTATATTGTGAGTAGAATCCGTTTCTTCTACGATTTCATTCATTGTGAAAATATCGCCTTGAAGAATATCCTTCATGTCAGCTTCAGAAAAAGAAACAGATCTTGGAGTAAAGGTCAACGATGATATAGAAGAGGACACTGAAGGCGTTGGAGACTTGAGGGATGTTGTCCGTTGAATTTCGTCCTGAAAAATTGTAAAATAAACAACTTAGTGGAGGATTACAACATTAATAAGTGACCCCCACCAGAGGTTGTGCGCAACCTTGTAGCACTCCCGGGCCAAATACACTTAACCAGATTAGGGCGGTCCACACTCGCATTTCACATCGTCTATCTACTAGTGACTGGCATAATAAAAACATCGACTCGGTTATCTTGCAAATCAAATGAATCAACTTTAGGGACGCTTCGCTTCGGTATTCATATAACATCAAAAGTGGGTACTGAATTCCTGTTACTGGCCGTACTGTATTCAAAAATCGCAGCTTCTCGCAGGCCGCACAAATTTGGTTCGCGGGCCACATTTGTCCCGCGGACCGCAGGTTGCACACACCCCTGATCTACTGATCTGATCTAAATATTAGTCATTGGAATTCGAATACACAATGAAGGTGCAAAGAAATTAAAGTCCCTGCCTACCGAAGAAAAGTCGGTAGAATCGTTTTTTCAACTTCCAGGATGGTAATAATCTTACCACGACACGACCGTGGTAGAAAGCAAACTCTAGACACATTTCGACTCTGTCGAAGATATAATTTATCTCGAGTGTAATTTTACAGTGCTTGGAGACCCTAATGGTAAACCCCTGTGGCAGAAACAGATGTAAATTTGTCTATGTAAATTTTCAGCGTGCTAGGTCGAGGAAACCTAGCAGATATACGCGCATATATATGCATACAGTTTCTCCTTTATTTATTAGAAAACAGTGATCACTGATGATGGTCCCAAGAGGATACTATAACCACGTCAGGGTTAACCACGTCCACCAAGGTCAGCAGCTTTGTACAGTATAGAATATCTTATATGTTGAAGATAAACATAGATTTAACTTTTTTAGGAAGACAAGAAGGGTGTCTTTTATAATGGTAAATATGATATGGGAAAGTTTAATCATCTGCCAGGTGAACTTCTATTGTTCAAGCCATTACACTGCGTTACTCTGTCAACCGCATAATTACAGCAATGTAATAATAACCACAGCACAATTCAAGCTTATAAATACTGTAATACATTTTTCTTACCTCAGTTCTTGGAGAAAAATCTATTTGAAAACGAGAATCTGTTGATTCCTCTATGAGCTCTTGCGTATTGACTTGCTTTGGTTTTTTTCGCCACCTGGAATATCAAGATAACCTAATTAATCAAACAGGAAATTTGCAATATCGTAAGTGATAATACGTGCCATGTACTTACACTTTAGCACGATACTAAGAAAAAATTTCATTTTTACGGATTTCCAAGGGCTAATTTTTGTAATAATCAGAATGTACGTTATTTTATTAATAGAATTTTCACTTCCAAGGGACACAAACTCTGCTAAAACCTTCTAACGAAAACCTGTAGTAAACAAGAGTTGTGCCAGATGTTACAGCACGGTGTGGACGGACCTACCGGCTAAACAAACAAGTATATTCACTGTATATTCCCGAGGTACCTATTCAAATGACCATAAATATACCACTTGATATTTAAATTCATATTACTGACAGCAATAATTGAGAAACCTTCATATTTAATATATTGGAAGTATTCTAAACAAAGTAAACACTCACAGAATAGTTTGAGATTCTAATCTCTAAGATTCTAAATTATGTATAGTACATCTCTATCTTCTGCTAAAGTTACAATCTTTAATATTTGGCTTTTATATTCTCAAGATTAGAGATTTAATTTGACATACGTCCACTTTGAGTTCTCATTTTTCTTGGGGTCAGTCGGATCGTCATTTATATGAAACTCGTGATCTTTTTCGGTGTGTTCTTCCTGATCTTCATGTTTAACTCCCGGTTGATCCACCTCGAACTGATCGTAGTCGCTCTGATAATCGTTACCGGCAGATTGATCCGTGCCAGTGGACGAGGAAACAATAGATTTTTCTCTAAAATGCATTTAGGGGATATTTATTATTGGTGTTTCAATTGTATTTTCGTATCCAAAGACTCAAACCTCATGTTAGCAGCTTTTCTCCGTAGCAGGAAGTCGACAGCATCCGGGTCACTTTCTTTTAACGTTCTCAGCATTTCATCGTGAATGTCCCGCGGAATCTAAATAATGAAACTGGACTTCAGACACATGTTTGTGCACAAAAAATCAATAAATACTAGCAAATACAAAACAAATTTTGTTAAAATTTTCAATCAACGACATCGGACAATAAATGAACAACCAAGGTACGAGTGATTTTGAATATAAGTTCATTTAAACATAAAAAAAGGAGTACATAAATATGGTATTGAATTATAATGTAATATTTGAATGCTTCAAAATATATTATGTTATATATAAATCGTGGTGACAATTAAAAGCGTTTCTTCCCGTGAACAATCATGATTTACATTGGCATCGCGATAGGATATTGTGCTTTAAAAAGTAGTAATGTTAAACTAAAAATATGTGATTTTTCAATACTTAGTCTCCGGATTTGACATGCCCTTTTTGTTTTCCGGTTTGGATACTCTATTGTCTGGCTTCCTTTTATTATACCCTACTGGCTATTAATCCAACGAACTTTACGAACAATGGAGTTATTCGGACTTCACGTGACCTACAGCATATTATAGATGGGTGGCTGGAGTTCTCAACAAGGTATGTACAAATTTTCAGTCTGTATTATACAATTCTACACTTACAATGACTAAATTGCAGATGTCATCGATTCGTCATGAATTATAGTAGAAAAGTTAGTGAGGCACTCAGGTCGGTATTATCCATCCATAAGGCAGACTGTGATCTCGTCAATTTTTTTATTATGCACGCTACCAGTATTGAACACAATTCATCGATTTGTCATGAATTATAGAAGAAAAGTTAGTGAGGCACTCAAGTCCGTGTTATCCATCCATAAGGCAAACTGTGACCTCGCCAATGTTTTTATTATGCACGTTACCGGTATTAAACAAAATGGATCAGACTGGTAGCTGTAGTGGGACGGAGGATTGAACTACCGGATGGACCTGAAGGCTTAGGGGAACAGCCATGGCTTTATATCGACCTGGATGACCTTCTTTATAGATGTAGATTTCAAATTTCATAGTTTATAAATTTATTTTTATCTCAGCGACAACGACAATTAGAATTGGCAATATCCCTGAAGTTGCATCACCACAAGTACATATACATGAATAAAACACCTACGGTAAACAAAGTCTTTTGGTTTTCTATCATTTCTTGAACTACCCCGATGACAAGTGTACTTTCTTCTGCGCGTTCCATACTTTGCACCTGAAAATAAATCACAAAATACAACTGCATTTATAATGAGATGCGATAATATATATATTGGGACCCGTAAGCATAATTTCGTAACTGTACGTATATATTATAGCATTCCATCGATTTTCGTTTCCAATTTGCTCTCATGGCGCTTGGAAATATGGAGCTTTGTGTGAGCTTTGTAATATGTAAATTCCCGTACGCCGTGCAAGTATGTCACAAGATAAGTATATCTTGTTTATGAAACAAAAAACTGATTTATCCTTCCCAAGGTTGATAGTCCTATTAAATTCACATACCTGGTACTGTGTGTCGGAGCTGGACTGACTAGATTTTTTGTTCCGATGCAATACATTTGGGCCAAAAATTGTAGCAATATTTGTAATTCCCATCTTATTTCCTGGAAACTAAGGGAAAAATATTACAAAATATCTGATTTAGATTAGACAGATACGTAAAAATAAATGGCAAAAACCCTCTACCTCGTTTCCTGCTTGATCTACTTTGTCTTCTGAATGATCAGCAACGGTTGAAAGAAAACTTAGTAGTTGTTGTAATGTGTCGCGGTTTGGCATTGGCAGGAGCCAAACTAGACAACGGAGTGCTGCAAGACGTTCAGATTTCTTCAGTTCTGCAGAAAATATTATGAGATATGGTGCATGAAATATAAACCGATAGATAGAAACAGGAATATTTATGTTTTGACACTAAAGTGATCATTTTTCCCTTACCGCGGTCGAAATCATCCCCCCCGCTTGATTTTTCCCAAAAAATTGACCTAGTGTTGGATGTAGTTGTTTGACATGATGCCATGCATCCTAATTGAGATTTTAAAATCAACACATCAAAGTTTAAAATTGTCTACTACAGGACTCCGAGAACAAGGCAAGAAAGAATTGAACAATTTACAATTTCACATTCCTATATGTCAGTGTCATTTGATCACTTTTCAATTGCAGTGGTGAACAAGCCTGTATAATTGCATCATGGACATTCTTACTCGTAGTGCTTATAAAGGCTTGATAGAGCTCACGCGTCAGCAGAGCTTCAGGTAGATCACGGAAGAATTCTTTGAGCAGTGCTGATACGTCGTGAGGATTATAGTCTTGCTCTATTTTCACGTCGAAACCACGATCGAACTCTTCTCGCAACTTCAAAGATTAAAATCGATATTTAGTTCTGATTCGAACGATACAAGATTGATTTTCATTGATAATGATTCATATTTCATTTTTACTTGTCGTTGTAATGCTACACTTTGTCTACTCTGCAAATCAATAAATTTTATTCAACAAAATTTTACGGTCATATTAATTACTAGCATTGGATAAACAAACCTTTGTCCATTTCTGCCAGCTGTTGTTTATAGCCTACAATAACTTGACTATATAGCAATGAAAAAACATATATCCTACATTTAGCAGTTAACCATACTTTTCCAAATACTGTTTTAATACACATAATACTATATGGTCCATTATCCTAACTACCACATTACTAAAGGCAATAAAAAAGTAACAGCGGATGAGTTACGCGACAGCAGTATATTAAAATCTTGGCTTGGGTTTGGGTAAAAATAATATTAATATGATCATAAAATTATAGTTGGAGGTTAGAGGTGATAAAAAGGTGAATAATTTAGCAATTATGATTCTAGCAGTTTAGCAATTCCACGAATTCTTTCAAATAATCGAATTTCAATGCATTGAAAAATTGCCAAACGTTCATGACATTGACACCAAAGTTTTTAGTTTGATAATAACAATTTCTCAATAGTATGGTATAGAATTATACCTGCCGAACTCTCTTTTTTGATCCTGCAACTCGAAATATCCCGGTCTGATTTAAGCCTGAAAAAAAACGAACACGATAAAAATCTCATTTGAGGTAGGTGGCGAATTTAAGGCGGGACACTCGGGACTCGTGCTGTCCCCCAATATTTTCTAGCTATTATTATATTGTAATATATGTTATGTATTCGAATGAATCATTATGAAAAATGCATTGTTTAAAACATGTGTAAAAAACTGGTGTATTAGCATACATAATTTCAAGTAGATTAAATTTAGAAAAAACACAAGTGAAGATTAAGCGTAATAAAGAAGCACTATTCCCCAAGGACCTCTTTTTATGACAGCCTAAAACAGCACTGAGAATTAGATGCAATAACTGTATTTTAATTGGGCTAATGAGAGACATGACAGTAGATAGAAAATCGCAATATGTCCACTACTTAGGAACGGTGCCTATACTATATCAAAACTATCTCCGTTCATTGAAACCCTCGGGACTAAAAGCGTTGAATCTCGATGTCAATAATTATGTACAGTATATTAATTTTGATTAAGATGCTTTCTGAAACTCTTGAGTTTATGCGAGACGGATATTTTCAAGTAAAAAAGAAAAAAGCTACATGTCAATCGCCCTTTGTATGAAATTGGAGGTGTCGATCAAGTGTTCGCTAATATAAACTTAATCCACCGTGAAGGAAAACAGCCACAGAATACAACAATATCAATGACATCGCCATTAAATGATTCCGGTTTCGCAGTATAAAAAAAGATATTCCCTTACCGTATTTTATTATATGGGCACAACACTTTTGTACAACGTAAGGAACTTGCGGCATAGTGGGTGGTAGCAAAGATCGCTTCTTAACTCGGTGACCAGATACTGACAGCATTAGGGATTCCAGAAGCTTGGACTGGTTTTGATCAATTTCACTCGTTGAATCTGCGCCAATAGCGTCCTACAAAAGGTAAAATACAGTTTGAGAATGCTTTATCCAATTACCTCTATAATCAAAATTATTTTAAAGGGGAGTAAATCATAGTTCGATTTCGATTTGGCACACCATTTCGCAGATACGTATTTCTGTACCGTAACTTTTTAAATCAAAACACGACTTTATAGGTAGACACAGTTATCTTGCCTTTCTCACAGTATCAAGTGTAATATATTATTAAAAATTTATCTAAAACATACATACAGGGTATGTATAAGCTGTATTATGAAATGAAGCTGTAAATCCCGGTACTAGCTTCTAGGAACACATAATTCTCAACCTATATTAGTTGAAAGAAAGTAGAGAAAAACACAATACTAACACGGTATTTTCCAAAATAATATTTAACCGAATAAATTGTTTCTATACTTGTAAAAAAGAATAATAAATTAAGTTAATTAATTTAATACCGTTTTGAATTTTCTCTTACTATATAAAATAATGAAATACATAGCAACCACAGCAACCTCCACCACTACTATGGTGCAGGAATCAGAATATCTATTTTTAAAACTCCGCACTAGATTTTAATGTACGTTTCTTTGATTTACATACACAAGCAGAGAAAACACAATACATACCCGACGTTTCAACGGTCGGCCTACTGTATTGCCTCCAAACTGAGGTGACTTGCGATTTGATGACGGCGTGGTTGGAGTTGCTGGATTAGTGGTCGGAGACCTATTGCCTGTTGATGGAGTACGGGGAAAAACGTTGCTTTCCTCGTATACAAGTCTGTTAACGCAGCCCGAAGATGATATATCGCTGGAACCAGCAGATGAAGGCAAATCTTCTGTAGACGGTGATCTAGGAATAGAACAATAATAATGTAAAAAAGATTAATATTACACATTTGGAACGTGAACTGATTTCGATTTACTGTAGGAAATATCCTGTCTAGAGAGTCGAGGAAAATCCCGTTTTGAAAAATAGCGCAGATCGGAACATAATAAATTAACACTAAAATGAAATACATTACAAACAAACAATTGATGGTGTAAAATATTTTATAATGCTATATCATATTTATATACTCATGTCAGGACAGGGTTTATGAGGGGGCAATTTTCCCAGACACCCTCTCGAATGGGCCCTCCCAAACTAAGCACTTCCTTTATAAAAAAAATATAATTTCGAAGAAATAAATGTATCACACAACTCCATACTTTTTTGATTACCACTGATTTATATCACTGTGGCCCATATTACAAACTCAAAATTGTAGTCAAATTTATTCCCACAGTCAATAAAATTCAGAAAAATAATATCAGACGTCTTGCCCCCGTGGCCCCAGACGTGCCCCAGGCCCCCTCGAGGTCAAAATCCGACCCTGACTCTTGTATACTCGCTTATCCCGCAACTATGTTATTTTTTTACTCGCTTGTTTACGATTTCCATTCTAATAGACTGTGTGTACGCCTTTGCTATACAGTACTACCACATTCTTCAGTTAGAATAATTGAAACAGATATGACTGCACTGTAAAAATTTAATTTGAGGATACTATGTTTTTGAAGGTTAAACATTGATAATGGATGGATAATGTAGCATGAATAAAATATGTCTGATAATCCCTACAGATTGATCTATGATCTATCAAAATAAAAACACGTGAAAANGGAGTTGCTGGATTAGTGGTCGGAGACCTATTACCTGTTGATGGAGTACGGGGGAAAACGTTGCTTTCCTCGTTTACAAGTCTGTTAACGCAGCCCGAAGATGATATATCACTGGAACCAGCAGATGAAGGCAAATCTTCTGTAGACGGTGATCTAGGAATAGAACAATAATAATGTAAAAAAGATTTATATTACACATTTGGAACGTGAACTGATTTCGATTTACTGTAGGAAATATCCTGTCTAGAGAGCGTGCGGAGTCGAGGAAAATCCCGTTTTGAAAAATAGCGCAGACCGGAACATAATAAATTAACACTAAAATGAAATACATTACAAACAAACAATTAATGGTGTAAAATATTTTATAATACTATATCATATTTATATACTCATGTCAGGGCAGGGTTTATCAGGGGGCAATCACTCATCGGAACCGCGGTATTCCCGTAATGACTATTCGTATTACCTTCGCAAGAACAACAAAATTACGTACACATATGATCTTGAAAAGGTTTAATTCTATTTACCTGCCCTGAGTGCTCGGGAATGAACGATGACTTCCATTACTATCGGTAGTGTTTGAAGGGGATTTTATCTGACTTGTCACATCCACGCTAGCTGTGCTTCCGGACAAACTAGAAGTAGTCTCGGCTGGCTGGTCGATGGTTTGCAAGCGCAGCAATTGGTCGTTCTCCACGACGCAAACCAATGGGATTCCGAATACATGATCTTCCTCTGAAAAAAACGAGGTACTTAGTCATCTTCTAACTTACCGCTATTCAGTGCTAACCCCTTGTTTTGATGATAATGTTCGAGAGCAAAGTATAGCCCGATCTTTATTAACGTTCTTCAATAACATTCCTTATTCGAAAACTTTAAAAATTGGATATATACTTGAGCAATGGGATCTAGCATATAGTGGACATGCAGTGTTTGTTATTCACTTCCATATTTTCCGCATAGGACGCATACGAATATATATAACATAGAAATATCTTACTTTTATTTTTGCTTTTGGCTGAAAGAGAAAGATGTACGTATTTCCTTTTAGCTGAGTTTTTGTTGTTCAATAATTTCGATTCATCTGCAAAAGAGTAACTTGTTATTCTAACTGACTGATACAAAAATAATGTACATTAAAAGATTAACGATTCCAAATCTGATGGTTTCATCACTTACGTCACATTTATAGACAAGGATTACAACTTAATCATCCGCTACAGCACAATTTTCAAAATCAATACGTTTTGAAAATCAATTTCAAATTCACATGTATGGAATGTATGAACTACATACATCCTATCCTCTCAGTTTAATTTATTAAGTCCATATTTAAAAATAGTATTTCTTATCCCCTAAGCGTTGCTGGAAATTTAAACCTAACAGAAAAGTATTCAAAATATATACCTTTAGGAACTGTTATTTGTACTCCCAAGTCAAGCTCATTGATGTGCTGCAGTGCAACTTTTTGTAGTGCGTCGCATTCTGATTCTGAAAGACTGAGTAAATCAGTTTGTTCCAGTTCTACTGTTCGTCCATTCATATTGCTCCACACGCAGCTCTCCTGCAAAGTCAAAATTGTTCATAAAGATAGTAGATTATACACGGGTTTATTATACAACATCAAGGTTTATAGTACGCTGTCTATAGGCCAAATACCCAAGAATCAATGGTAAAACATATCAACGCTCGCGTAAATAATAAACTGAATTAGCTCGCAGGGTGAACTGCGTGTATACTATAGCTTTAAGTTTCTAAAATGATTATAAGCGATGTGCAGATTGATAATAGAAATAATTTATACCTGGACGCCAGGGTACACGAAGACTGATGTTGTAGGTGAAACAAACAAGTCTAACGAACATAGTAGCTGGCTTTTAAGCATGATGCCTGTCTTTTCACACACTAACACTATCTCTCAGTATTAATTACCAACAAGTAGTTCCTGCACAGAATATTAATACAGTACAGGAATCGCTGCGCTGATGTACTTTGCGCGTGCCTAGTTAATTCAGCTCTGCGTTGCCAAACTTGAGTGCTGCTATCGCGAGTTGCATAAAAACATGACGCATAGAATGGAATTGAAAATCAGAAAGTCTTGCCGTTGGTTTTTCTTTGAGATAATTAAATTCACACAGCATAAACAACACTGGTTGAGTTATAGCAGGTTTGGAGCGCGAAAGCGAAATAAATCGATAAAACCTCCAAATGCAATGACATGAGACACCATTGTCTGGACGATACAAAATCAATTTACCAAGCAAAATGCAATTATAAAACAGATTTTACGCGCCTATTAAAGATATGAGAAATCAAGATTAAGAAACGTAAAGTACAAAGAAAATGCAACTACAGCTTATATAGCGACGGATCAAGACAATATCCATATTAAATATGAATCAGATAAATCTCTCATTACTGCCTAATTTAGAATATAATGTACTTCCAACTGAATGCAGTCTTAGTCAGAGAAAACATTGTACAGAGATATGAAGAAACCTTTGCCAAGTATTATCAAGAATGCAGAATGTAAAGACATCTACATTTTGGCAACGACCATGTCGAACAAAGATACATATAATACTGTGTATCCATTAACAAGTAGGATGACTGCGCAGCTATCGACTTTTTACAAAACAAGTTGACCACAGATCGACATACAATGTTTTTACATCAAGCAAGTTTTTCTATAGCAGCAATGGCGAATGTAAACTTCGTCTCTTAAAAGTAGTTGAGAAAACAGAAATATTTTGAAGGTGATTTCAACTGTTGACCGATATTTCAAATTAGATTCTATTATTAGTCATAGTTAAGCATAGCTTGTATTGGGAGAGATCCGAGAAATTGATCATTTTTCTTATCTCGAAATATACATAACCTCTCTCGACTGATGAGTTATAGAAATTTACTAACTCTTTCTAAGCCTGACGTGAGTAATAAGCATATTCAGCCAAAGAATGCGCCATCAAGTTAAAAGAAATCACCTTCCTACTCATTCGTAATACAGAAAAATTCGCATTGCTTATTTTCACACACGTATTCAAATCTCTTACAATGGAGCTAACAGAGTTATAGTGAAGACACAGGTTTGCCAGACAATCGTTTTCCTGTGCAAGCACGTATGAAATGTCAGAAATGACGCGTCATCAACTCAGTTTAAAATAAAAATAATATTTATTCAAAATAAAAATATTCAGATACGCATCACACAATCACTAATAGAATAATTATACTCAATGTAATAGTCAATAGTATATTTTTACAAGGCACTGTACTTAACCTACTACTCTGGCCTCAATATTACTCAAAAATATACAGACAAACTTCAGGCTATTTTCAAACACACTTCATAGGGACAGAAGAATTAGTTTTCCATTATGAACAATGAAAGCAGCAATGACTGAGCTTAATTTTTATTTACTGAAATTACCTTCGTTGATCAGTATGCATCGCCATCTAAGCATAGCTAGAATATACACCCCTGCTAACTACTGTATATCTATAACGTTCATATTAGCGTCAGTACGTCTGCATGAGGACTGGACGTTTAGTCATTGTATGCGTAGCATGCAATCGTGATCCATTCTAAAAAAAGAAATACGAATACGCCGTAGTAACAAAAATCGCTTGGAACACAATCTGATAGTCGAGTACACAGGGTGGCGCTGTTACTACTTCTCTGAAATGAGCGAATTTCCCATTTGCTACAAAAAAAAATCGCATTTGCTACAATACACGTGTGATAAAACTTCAAACAGACAAACCCGAGAACATGCGAATCACAACCAGAAATATTTTGAAATATGAAATATACTGTACAGCGTAGAATTTAAATTTACCATATCATCGAATGTTAAACTACTCATTACTTTTCCCCAAAGTTTTTATAGGTTAAGAGAAAAATACCGCACGATCAAACATGAACACACCACAAAAAATACACTTGCGGTTAACAGAAGACATCTGGTAACTAAAGGTAAGTAGATATCATCACTACCATGTATAGTGACTTTACTTTTACATGTAAATTACAGGATTATTCATGACATTTTATCCGGGTTTTATTCATTGTGTTATTTGACTCTATATATTGTTTTCCGTCGAATGTAATATAATGCAATCACCCATTGGACCCATTGAACTATTCGTTCCAGGACCCTACAAATATTATACTGATTTTGGTTGTATTGATTAAGATAAAGTCAAATGCGGGAACAAATAGGCTAAAGCCATTATTGACAAAAATCACTAAATTTACAAAGCAGCTTTAAATAAAACAGCAATGACTAGTGAAAATGAAAGCAGCACGCATAGTGCAGTTCAACATCCTGCATGTGGTGAAAGGAAAAGCAGACAGACAGCATCGATACTTCCTGTATAGCTTTCGTTATTACAGCCTCAGTCAAATAGATATCCGGCTATAGCAGTGTATCATTTTGTTTGATTAAATATAACAATCATATCTGAACAAGCAAAAAAAATCTGGTATATCCTGTATAAAATCACCACCATTCCATACGACACACTCAAAGACGTATTGTAATGGATCATATCTTTTTGACTCTCTATCTCCACTGTAAATGATTTCAGATAAGTAAAGTGGTTTAATATGATGATGTGGTATTGCTTAATATAAGTAAGTAAGTAAGCCACAAAGCATATATATCAAGAGTAGAATATTCTTCGGGGTACAAATGATCCTGAAAAAACTGATAAGATAAAAGAAGTAACGTGAAAGTTATCTCACATGATCGAGTAACATGACAACATGTTAATGATTCGAGTTTTGGTTTTTGACTGGAATTGACTCTACCTTAGAGACAACAATGTTTAGGACTGATAAGAATTGAATTACTGATGCAATCAGACCACCTTCATCTTCTATTAGTATACCGAATAACTTTATTGGCCTGTACGCCTCATAAGTAATGGACATCTACGTATAGAGTGAAAAATAATGAGGATATGAGAATTCCCCCATGAATCTTACTGTACCAAGACTAGAGCAGCATCGTGATTTCACAACACGTAATATATTTAATTAAAACATAAAACATCAACATAGTAAGCTATCTCACATAATCTCGAAAGTATACACCAGCCAGCACCATAATCGCCAGCAAAATATACATGAGTACATTTGATTCGACTCGAATTCTTCAACATTAGGAATTATTGTACAGCAAAAACTGTATTTCTATGATACAATATATAAATAGTTTGGTCTCTCGTATATTCATTGTTTGTGTTCAAGATACATGTTTCCATACAACGTAATGAAGAACTTACATACCATTACGAACATTCTTCATCTGTTGCTACGCTTCAGTGACAGTATTATTGACTTGGTATAATTTGAGCTGAGTCTCTGTGGTTTATAGTTGACTTTACTCAAGTCGCGGCTATCAAAGACCCGGCTTGAAAAATGTAGAGGTAATTGAATGAATTGGACTCAATGTAACTTGGATCTCGACTGGATAACCCGATAAGAAGTTAAGTATTGACTTTCTTCTTCCTTAGTTTTTAAATTAAGCTTGGATTACTAGAACTCTCGTTATCTGCCTGAGAAACTAATGATTCTCCATGATTGTGCTATCGATTACCAAAAATCACTATCCTTAGAATATTACCCCCATGGCGAAAACAGTGTAATAATGATTCACCGATTTCGAACAAACAATATTCCTGAATTACAAAAAAACTCTTTCACTGACCAGATTTTAAAGAAATGGGGCGATAAGATGTAAGCAGAGTTAATATTGACACTTCGTGATTTCCCTATAAGAACTATTAAGTGCGGTTTGGTGCTAAGCAAACACATATTGTGATATGATCATTTCAAACGAATTAGAAAGAATTTTCATCATTATCTTCTTCCTTTCTCTTATATTGAAGCCAGATTACTTTAGCCAGATTTAACGGAAAACAAAATTCCAGAATTCCGAAATGAAACAATGAAACAAATTTTTATTTAAATCGCCACTCGTTGGATTACAATATATGAATATATATGTTACTAGGCCACAACTCACTCTCGATAAAATAGACGAATATGGTTTCGGGCAGTCCAAATATAAAAATTCATCCAACAGATAAATAATTAACTGAATATTTATCCCATACGAACTCTGAACTACACAGACAATAGATGCACAATGCATCCAGCGTCCTAGTCAAAGGGAGTAGGGGAGGATCACCCAACTTCCACAGAAGTGAGGCTGCCAATGTTATAGTATGAATTCGGTACAGTGCAGGTGAATTCCTTTATTTATCAGATGGCTCAAGGTTGCATTGCTAGCTATGACCTGTGAGCTAATAAATGTCCTGCATCCCTTTTCGCTTCGTAAAAATCGAAGGATTACATATACATTTCACTGCGATTACTCGGACGATTTTAAATAACTTCACATTTATACTGACTGAAATTTTGTGCAATCAGTTCAGTGAGTCTACCATCAGTTACTTCTACTTTTAGCGATTAAGCAAGGGTTCGGGGTGAGGTTTAGGGAAAAGGTCAGCGAGATTGAGAGACTAGATTAATGGTTCTTAACCTAAGGGTGCGTGGAGCGTTTCCATGGGTGCGAGAGAAATTTCTAATTTTCGATAGTAACTACAGCCCGTATTCAAACAGAATTTGAAAAAAATGACCTTAGAACAATTCCAGTGTACACAGTAAGAACCTTATCTTGCAGACACTTTTACCATTTGCGTTCGCCTACCTGTGTGAAATAGGATTTTCACCATTTTTGCACATACAAAACAAAAGCCAGAAATCGTTTAAATGCAAGTGATGAGTTACGCGGGGCTCTTTCAAAAGTATTATTATGAATCAACAACAACAACGACGTGCCCATTGAAAATTGAGATATCATTTTGTATGCATATGTAGATGAATGTATTTATTTTTCAATAAAATTATATTGCAATAAATGTAATTTCCTTAATATAAAAATGGAAACAAAATTTTTAAGGGGTTGCAAGAACTCTTTTTCAGATTCAAGGGGTTGCCGAACACTAAAAAGGTTAAGAAACACTGGTCTAGCATCAATAAGAGTAGAAATCGTGGAAATAAGCGCAGGGTTTGTCATAAAGGTCAACTAATATCTAATTATCCCTTATAGATATAGAGATAAATTTGTATGAATGAATTTACCTGAAACACATCTGAATCGGGCGACGACCAACTCGGGGATAGAAGTTCTATATTGCTATTTTGGTCGATTATTGCATATCTTTCACGTTTAGAGGTGTCTCGAGATTGCCTCGAGATTACCTTAAGGATAGAACGCAGGCTGAATGAAAACCTTTTGTTTCTACATTTCTTAGATTCATCTCCATTCATCGTGTTTTAACCTATAGCTTCTTTGCCGATAAACTTTGATTTAATGTAAAGCCTTCTTTTCTAATGAAGCGAGAAACAATTGCAAAAGTGGTCAACTATTTCTACCAGCCGTGTAACAACTTGTTTTCTCTGTCTGGATAGTTAGATTTACGGCTATATTCGAGGTAGGTATAGTCCTTGTGCAGAAGCTGAAAATTGACTCGCCTGATCTCAGTTCAAGTGAACTAATGCTGTGATTGTAACAGAGTGACAGTTGCTATGACTCACTTATATGCATTACATGCATGGACTTATGCATGCTTTCCCTTGCATCACGCGCTACGCTTAATCTGCTAGATACATTTTATCAGCTGCTTAGGGCATATGAGTAGAAGCAATCATTCCGTGGATTTAAGAACATATCGCTGAATTACAACAGCTAATCCTCTTATCTTTGAGCGGCATGGGAGACTCTGGCCTATATATGTATTTATTGCGTTTATAATTACCGTTTCAGTTTGTAAACAAACTATATGGATAACGGGACATTAGTGATTATTGTATCAATATACGGATTCAAATTGGATAATTACTATCGGGAATATGTCACGACACGGGACATGCCTCTCAAAGAATACATAAAACAGAGCTCAACTGAGAAAGGCGGTTTGGTAAATGAAACTGCGGTATAGGGTATCCTAAATCTTTACTGTAATTAACCGACTGTAGATCTTAGAGTTGCATGAGATCGCTCATGAAAACGTTCATGAAGACATACCGCTAACATGCAATGTTTTACACCGATTTTCAAGAAAGTATTGACTTAATTTGCCTTTGCTAACTGTCGCCTTTAAGGTACTCTTTAGCGTAGTATGTTCAAGTGTACAACATGTAATTTTTAGCAATGGCATTCTACGGAGACTCAAGTAATTAGGTAAAATCGCGTTTACTGTATGCGTATGCTACAGTATTGCACAATATGCGCCCGTTCACGTGCCAAAATTTCCTGAACTCATCTCTATTCAAATTCCGAAATATTGCATAGGAAAAATCTAAACGCATAGTCTATTGAAATCAAAATATGTCAATGCGTGTTTTTACCTGGAAAGTACTTAAAAATGAACAACTCTAATTATAGTCAATCCATTTATAAAGATGGCAAAAGAATTATTTACTGGGATTTTCATGTCT
>QRAM01000533.1:7361-33126 GCA_013436055.1 Halocynthia roretzi | reverse complement strand
TATACGAGTATGAATCAGACACAATATACTTACGATTATTACATTATACACACGATACTGCAGCTAGTAATAGAACGTTTTACACCTAAAAACGAACCACGCGTATTTGAAGCTTATCATGAAAAGCGTTTCATACCACGCGACTCAATATAACCTGAACCTAACCTTACTCGTTTCACTCAGAACCAGAGGTAAGCCATGAACTGGCAATGCGAACCACGAATTTATCTTAGTCGATATTACTATTAACTCACCAGAGCAGTCCACTCTAAAGCTGTGCTGGAGGCCACAAGGTTCTTTCTGCGGCTGGAAGGGGAGTACTTCTGAACAAGTGTAGGTGTTACGGCTTGACATAGCATTTTTTTGATGTTGTTTTTCGAACTAGCCTGTTGATCATTGAACTGATTAACGCCTATATTTGATAGCTTCTTAATACGCATAGCATTCGGATGTGGAATTCGGGTACTGCGACAAATATCGGCTACTTGTTGCTCGATCTCGTGTCCCTCAACCCCGAGGTCTATTCCATATTCGCCTTGTAATTTGATGTCCAACGAGTGTTTGCGAATAGGTTGTCCAATGACAGGTCGCAAATTGCAACGCTCAGGTCGTTTGCGATTA
The DNA here is from genome assembly GCA_013436055.1 of Halocynthia roretzi. Lineage (NCBI taxonomy): Eukaryota > Metazoa > Chordata > Ascidiacea > Stolidobranchia > Pyuridae > Halocynthia > Halocynthia roretzi. The sequence continues at coordinate 32,505 of QRAM01000533.1, read as the reverse complement.
CGACGCTTATTTTTACGATTAGTCGAAACGGGCGCAGTTATCATGAAGTCTTTTGAATGAAAGCTTGCCGCGTTACGACGTTTAGCCTTTGGAGTGTCAGACTTCGAGTGATGCAGATTTTCTTCTTTCTTCTGTGTATTTACATTCGCTTTACTTTCATGTAAAGATGTTGGTACGGAGTTTGTTGTACCCTTCAAATGTACACCAGCGAGAGGGACGCAATTCCCAACGTTCTGTACGTTTTTATCGAGTGTAGGGACGTCATACAGGCTGTCCCCAGCGGACCCCATCCAGATATATGTATTCTTTGGAGCCGGTTGTGTAGGGTATTTATTTTCGGTCACTCCAACTACATGGTTTTTGCGACGTCTCGGGGCGGGTATTGGTTGATATTTATGATCTGGAGCAATTTTTTCCTCCAAAATTTCTTCCCAGCCTTCTGCAATGTTTTCTGCGATTACTTCATTGACTATCACTGAAGGAGCATGGTCGGTTTTCTTCATTGAATTATTACGTGAATGGAGGCTGGAGCGCCTCGAATTTACAGCGGGCCAGGTACGGCTATGTTTTTGAATAGAACACCTGCGTGGCCGAATACTAGATCTTCTTGCGCTCGACTGCATTCTATTTGGTCGCCTATGTCTGTATCTAGCACTTACTCTGTACGAACTTGTTGTTAGAGATGTTACCGTAGGTCGTATTCGTGGAGCTAGATGAGGATCGTGGAATCTCTTCACATCAGTTATGTCATCCTCGTATTCGTCTGTACTTTCACTTGCAACATTGGTTTCTGTTGTAACTCTATATTTCCGGCCGACAGGCGATTGCGATTCGGAAACTTCTACATTACAGCTGTTTTCTTTTCCAAACTTGATTTCGTGCTTAAGAGCATATCGCGTAGGAGTAAACTTTGCTGTCAGGGTAAACGTTTCAGCACCATGCGCTTGGCTTTCCAAGCACATTTCATCTTTCAATAATGTCGGTATTCTAGCACCACTACATCTATTTTGCACATCTACGCAGGGAAGGTTCCTCAGCTCGAAGTTAGGAGATGCGGTAATGTCTTTTACAGCAACTGCTTTACTACCGTGCTTTGATAATTTTTTGAAAAACTTCTTAATCCCTTTTGCTTCTTGCTGCGTGTCATGCAAGTTAGACAATTCCGGGTCAGTAGATGAATTAGAATCTACCCTAGACCTGTCGCCGGAGTAACGGTTTTTTGCCGTTCGTTCCCGGAACGAACGTTTCATTCTCAATTTTTCTTCCTTCATTGCTTCTTTTTTACTAGAATCAGTAATGGAAGATTTTTCATTACTCTCTGAATCTGGTAACTCTAATTTCTTTTTAGATTTCCGCGTCGACTTTGGCGAGGCAAGTCGCAGCAACGCCTCGTTTCCTTCGATCCTTGTGCTGACATTCTCCGACGGGAAGATCGCAGAATTCGGTCGCGACATTTCCAGATCAGTATCGTTGTAATTCGTTCGCAAATAAAGTGTTGGTAAGACTGGAATATCTACTCGTTTTATACTAAACTTTGCAGAAAGAGAAACGCGTCAAGTGTTTGCTCAATCAACTATCTCAACTTAAAATCATAACGATAAATTTCCATTATTGCTATCAACTCCGGTAAACACCGCATACTTTCCAGAACTAGCGACACAAACAATGACGTTGATTACGGAAATTCACGGTACTCGGTTGATTAAGTGACCAAGAGACAATCACATCACACACGGGCACAGCGCCCCGATGTACATAAGAAGACTTATCATTTAACAAACATATGAACGATCAACGCTATCTCAAACTCGAGGTAACTTCCTGTTTTTATTCGTAATATTAGCTTATATGCTGAATTTCACTATCGGTATGCCCAACAAAAGAAATACTAGTGAAACTGACAGCCGTATAAAAAGTAGAAAAAAAATTGTTAACTCAATAGCCCTCGAGAGGAAAAGAATCACTCAGCAAGGAAGGACTCGTCGCTTGAAAAACAACACTTTCTTACCTATAACACTCCACTAATTATGATCATGGGAGAGAATAAGTTAAATATCCGGTTTCATTCAACTTGAATGCAAGAATGCGAGCTGACAATGAACAGCTCCTAAGAAACTGCTATGGGTGATTGCAAGTTAAACTAACCGAATCCTGCTGCGTTGAATGCTGTTTAAACTAACAGAAATCCATGCTCCTCCTCAGAAAAAAGATTCCATGCATGCTATGACGTATGGCATAGATTGTGTTGTTGTGGTTGTATTTCTATACATTTCAACTTCTTTTAGTTTGTGGCTAGATAAGGAAGAGCGAATCCTGCAAAAGAATCCTTTGGTTCTTTGAATTATAATTCCAGGTGAAAAACAAGCTTCAGAAAATGGCCATTAGCCAACAAAGCTAGCGGAACAAGGGGGTAGTTTAATGGCTAATAAAATAGCGAGTGCACTTGTTTGCGTCCCCTTTCATAAATTCTTATAACTACCACACTGGCATTTTTATGTTCGATAAAATGAATTGTGATACAGTATTTCTCAGAAAAACATACTGCATGACATAATATGTTCTCAAGACAGAGTCCGTTGCTAATACAGTACTCGGATTTCGGTTATTGTACTATTTTATGGAACAAAACACAAATCTTAAATTCGGCTTTCGTGGGAAACGAAGGATTCCAGTTCCGTCTTCTTTGTTAACTGTGCTTCAACAAATCACATAGCCATTGTAGGATGACTTCAACGATGAGAACATTTAATAGGCTTGCGTGGTCATACACATAGGCATACACATATAGCGCATTCAATGTGTATGTCTATCGACTCGAACACGCTGACAACGTGATTCGTACACTGTGGCTTATAAGCAGTATTGACAACTGAAACTACATATTATATTTAAATATATATTATATTGGTATTATGGCCTCAGTTAATAATGTTTCAAATATACCTGGCATAATTTATGACATAACGACGGATGTCTTACCACCCTAAACCCTATACCTAATCAGCCTTATCGCTGCCTCACTAAATAGGGGGTAAGATTCGTGGTTATGACTTTTGAATAAATTTTAGTTCGTTTGAATATCCTGATTGGATAACGCCCCACAGAACAAGCGACAAGCTACAAGCTACAAGCTACAAGCGAAGATAACCTCTGTGTCTATAGAATGTCAAAGGCGTGAATACATTATAGTATTATAACAGTATCAGATATACCCCTACTTTAATCACCCCAAAAACTCGTTCATGAATAGTTTTACTACGTGAATATTCGAGTACCAAATGCAGCCGTTTACATTACCGCAAATGTATGCATGCGATTTCATGGTTTTAGTCATGGCATTAGTCTCACCAATCTTTTAACCACTTGTTAGCACAAGATTTTAAGGAACACAGACGTTTTTCGATTTGTTCAATACTGTACTGGTAACCTTTCCAAATACTCAACCGTTACTCTGCAACCATCGTGCGAGAGAAAAAACTACCAACATGGTTCAGGTTGCGGGTTAACTGTGACAGGCTATGGGTGAACAGAGGACTAAAATTACAGATATCCAGTTGCTGCAAAATTGTGGCCGGAGCAGATAGCAATTCGTCTAATATCAGCCGATAACTACAGCTGCGCTATTACAACAATCGACTTTGCAGTACACTACGTACACATGAAGTAGAACTAAAATCAGGATATTGAGAACACACTAACTGAATTGAAATATTCTTTCTGGACATATGCCTAGTTTCATCTCAAGGATTAGTATTTGGGGAAGATATGTTGCGGCTCAGCTCATTCTACTCCCTATAGATACACTGTCGGTATATTTCTACGAACTAGCACAGGGTCGGAAACACTGTCCTCATCACATTTCTACCATGGCTAGTACCAGTTTGCATGGTTTGCAAATAAAACTACAAAACGGCGTCAGATTACTCAACAGCTGATTTAAACAATAACAATAGTAAAAACTCACCGTTTGCTCCCACGTACGTTCCGTCATTTTTTCATTTTGGGTTTTGGCAATTACAAGCTTGTTGCTTGACTTGGAGGATCGTGGAAACCTACGAAAATATAAAGAAACCAGCTAATAGTGGTTAGCAACTAACTAACTTACTAACTAACTAACTAACTAACGAGAAAATCGTTTTGCAGATACCATGTATCAGACATGCAGTTCCATCCTACATCAATATTCAAACAGCCTGAGGGATACATGAAGAAAGTGCTGGCTAACTGCTTAGCGTTGTAGGACCTTTTATTTAAATTTATTTGCTATCATGCTGTGAAAAAAATGACTATGAAGTGTGGTTCTTGACACTTCGCACTAGTTTAACAAATTTTATGAAGCAGGCTTAATAAACTGTGAACATGAGACAAGATATAGAGAGTTTTGAGTGGTACTATAGCAGTGGTTTTCAACCTTTTTTAAGTCACAGACCTATTTGAGACTAAGGGGTCGATAGCTGGTCGATAGCCTAGGAATGCATGTAAGCGCACGCAGAACAATTTGTATGCGGTGAATATACTCATTAAATTAAGCAAAAGGAAACTCTGATCGTGTCCAGCAGTTCATTTCAATGAGACAGTTGTCATTGTTTGCCTCGAATAAGAAGATGAAATATAGTGTGTTTTTAAAATATTTTTATCTGACCTCACCGGACCCCCGAATCCCCACCACTGACCCCTTAGGGCTTAATAAATAACTCCTGTACTACAACATGCAGGCTACCTCATTCTTGCAGGTTCGGGCTAGGAAACAATTTAAAAGGATTAAGTTATTCAAAAAAGACAATATAACCGCAACTCGAAACCGAACCTAAAAAATCATGGTAAACCGCATTGTGTAGAATCACCAAGTATCGTAATTTAAGTGAATTTTGTCAGCATGGCGAAGTCATTCCGGCATTAAAAGATAGATTTGATATAAATATCTTAGCAGTTTGGAGTAGTAAGCCAATTCGCAATCTAATCTTGAAGTTTATTAACGCAAAGGAACAAAAATTATACAAAATATTAGTCATACAGACATAACGCAAAAAAAAAGATTATCGAATGAAAATAACACCAAGCATTAACGATTCAGATTACTAAACACTGTCTATCTACCCTTCTGTCTATGCGTGTTTTATGGAGGATCACCTCAATTCGTGATAAGTCCAACGATAATATTTAATTACAAAATAGCCGATAGCTACTGGCAATCGAATTACTTCAATGCTGCAACGAATGAACTTTCTATAGCTTTTCACCGAACTTACCGGACCGCTGTTACAAACTAGAAACAATAGTAGGATACTTGGAAGTATTGATAAGCGAGCATTCAAATCTGAAAACGCTGTTTCGCTGCGCAAATATCAGGAAAAAATCAAAAGTTAAACTGCTAGGTGATGCCAATTTCCTTCTGTAATTGGAACTTGTTCAACAGTATCGTTTGATAAAACCGTTGGTAATCAATCTGTGCCTTATAAGGATAAGTCTACAATTGTTTCTTCGAATACTTTATATAGCTATATCCATAGCTTCCATTGGCCATTTTTTTATCCAACCCATCGGCGCATTCTTTTACACAACGGTCTAACTTGGAAAATAAGTCCACAATAAGTCCCCTTAGGTACGGGACCCATTTAGAAGCAGTAGCTTCATTTGAATTAAAGCGTGCCCTAATAAAATAACAGTAATCAGTACGATGAAGATAAGTGTATGATACTCACAATGTACGTTTATGAGCATTGGATCCTTTCTCTGTTTCTCCCGCATATTCGGAACGATACCGACTGGTCGAATGAAAAGAAGTGCCACTGTTTTTGTCATTCGTCTGGTCTGCTTTGTTACCCTTGACTTGATGAAGCGACTTAGCATGAGTCGACTGAGAATATATATATTAATTGTAATTAAATGGTTTGGTTGCACGACTGCCATAAAAAAATCGTGTACAGTACTTCATTAGTTCGTGCACTGTTTTCGACCTTTCTCTCTTCTGAAAATTTCCCACGATACCGCGTTAGCACATCGGAACTCGACTCTCGAACATAAGACGAGCCGATAGTAGAACGCCGTGGAGACTGCTCATTGTCTTCCAGTAAAGTGGATTTTAGGAGAGATTCTGCAGGTAATAAAAACGTGAAAAACATTTGCAGCTTAAATTTAGGATAAACCCACTGTAAACGAAATTCATCCATGCGCATACGGCGTTTCTATTTACAATATCCGGTGTCTGAACGAAGCTAATTTGGTTAATTAGGTCAGTAAAGATTATCTGTACAGCTAGTATAATGAATATTGACGAGCACCGCAAGTAAGAAAATGCATTAAGGGTATAGGCATAAGCTTCATCATTAGGAGTTTAGGTTACTGCTTTATTAGCGGCGAGGCATATAGCAGGATGAATATTGTGAATAGTATGGTCGATTAATCGATTAAAATGAAAAATAATATTGGGATTTATTCCTTGTTTATGATTTTTTATAATGAAATCTCCCTAGATAGTGCTCAACAAGTCTGGTCGCATATATGGCATTGAAACATTAATATTTTCGTCATAATACCTGTAAATCTAGACAATCTTCTGATCGGCAATGCACCGTTAAGTACAACTCTGCTTCATGAACATTTTTGTATGGTAATTTCCGTGAATACGTGGATATTTTTTTGTTCAAAGAAGCTCGCTAGATGGCGATCGGGAACATATTTTCGATCGTATTAATACAGTCACTTATAACCTCGTTGAAGGTCGCCATCATCGCTACGGTATCCTCGACGTTACGCGTACTCCATTTAATAGCTAAGTCGACTGTGGGCTGGGTATTTTTTTTCTAATGAAAAGCTTCTTAGATGGTGTTTGGAAACTTGAGATTGCTAGCTATCACTCTTTTATTATTCCTAAAGAAATTCCCTAGATGTTATTTCGGAGCTTGTGTGATGGTATTCCCTATAGTCACTGACGGGACGATGAAGTTAAGTTACAATAAATTACTATAACCGCATTAAAGGTCACCATCATTGCTGCAATGACATCGACGTTGCCGGTACCCAACTTTTACAGGGACATGGATTTCGCTATGGCTAGGTTCGAGACCCGCAACCTCTCGATTGTGAGAAGCACTCGCTACCGTTGAACCACTATCCCACCCCATTTACCCATGATACAAGGAGAAAGAATACCTAGCTAGCTAGCGCCATCTTGCGCACCGTGATGATGTTAACTCTTACCTTTGCTTGGCATAGACTTTACTCGAGAACCGCTGGATCTCGTGTATGCGCTGTAAGTCATGTTCGAATTTCCAGGGTCTGAATGAAATATATCTTTCCGCATCGAATGCTTATATCCATCCGAATGCCTTTTCTCAGAGTAAGAATCTGCGCTACCAGAACTGTATCTAGACTTCATTTCGTCTTGCTTCGGCATTAAGCTACCTTTTTGAAGATGGTATCGCATTCTATCGACTGTAGTCGACTTGGAAATATCTTCGCTATCTTCTTCAAACGAGTCTTCTTGCTGGATATCCTGTTTATGGCGGAACGAATGAAAAAAACGATTGAGTTTTCCTCCACCAAGGTGTTTATTTCTCAGTCTCAACACTGGAGTGCTGTTAGCCGAATCCGCAGATTCAAGTTCCTCTGAGATATGTTTGGTTAAATGAATCGATTTCGGACGTTCTTCTACACTCTGAGCACGTCTAACCTTTGGCGAAGGCGTAAAAGTAGTGTTTTGCTGCCTGGGCAAAGTTAAAGGTTTAGTGGTATCTATGTTAGTATTAGTGTGAACCTTTTCTGAATTAGATCTTGCTGTCAATTGTTCTTTGATATGATGAATCGATTCACTTTCCTTGAGCTCTTCGTTCCCATGAAAACACCCCAATAGGGGATGCCTATCGTGTAAATGATCTAAAGTATTTTGGGTATCTAAATCGGAAAATTTCCTACAATCTGCCTTAGTTTCAGAAGGCAAGCTCTTCGTGGTGACAAGTTTTCTTCTTTCTCGTCGAGAGCCACCAAACTTTCGAGAAATGACCTTCTTAAGAGATAAAGATCTATGCGGGAAAGTGGAGCTGACGTCGATCGCTTTGCTCGACTTCTTTATAGTTTTAGATATATTGTTTTCTTTGCTCTTTGTGACCAAAGTGGACTTTTCTGACCACTCCTCGTTACTACTCTTTCTAAGCAGACCCCGTTCCTCCAAATCTTTTCTGTCTTTTCGCACTAACGTAGGGGAAGACCGAACTAAGCTTGGCAACTCGTTCAGGTTATTCGTGTCCTCACTGATGTCAATGTCCGCCGATGCTTCTATATCTTTGTCGTGCCGTACACTATCGTCAACTGCGATACTGTTTTCCTTGAAATGTGAATCGGAATCAGAGCAGTTTTTGTTTATAAACCCAACCGGTTTCTCCAAACCTTTTTTGTTTTCTTCAGGTACTTTTCCCGCTAATTGTGATGAAGAAAGGGTTTGTTTGAATTGTCTACCTGTTTGTTGGTTGTTTCCATCCGAATTAATCCAGCATTCGTTATCATTACCCTCATATTTGCCATCATTAGTCATACACGTACAAGTTTTGACTCTATCAGTTGGTAGCAACTTGTCGAAAGAAGTGATCCGAGTGCCGTTGTTAAGTGAACTGTTAGGGAAACATTTCTCTTTTGTTATGTTGGGATGTACATTATTCACTAGGTAGTTCATATCGATATTGCCCGCATTATTTGTCGAGTCGCGACATCCATAGTGGAGTGGACCGTTCAACTCGCTTATCAGTTCCTTATCTACATTGACGTCTGCCGAACGTGACTTAAAATCAACTTCATTCGATTCTGTATGCAGGTGTATTTCATCAGTACCATTACTTTCCCATTCGCTCTTATCGATTTCGAAAGAGAACGGGTCACCGTTTCCCAAATAAGAACACTGCTTCAGTTTATTAGCAGTTGCGCAATCATCTCTTGCACTCATTACGTCATTTTCTTTCACGTCATCAGTAACACAGTTGAGGCTTTCAATCAACCTGTTTACGTTTTCCAGAACTTCGTTTAATTTAGCAGACGCCTCTGGACCAAATCTTGAAGAAGTGTCATCGGAAGTGGCGCGAGATACCCTGTTACACGTTTCGTAAAATGACGCCATTTGAATAGAATATACGATTCCGTTTTCTCCCCTTAAGTGTAGAAATTCCTGAATATTGGACGCAGGCTATTCGTTTCGTCTTTATCTTTATTGGTGTAGCAATTCTTTTCGCTGTAACTTCCACAAATATTGATTTTGTTCCCATATAAGTGAGAAAATATAACAATTCGGTTAAACTATAACATTAAATACACCTATAAGTAGAAGAAAATTGAAAAGTGTTGAAAAGTAAGTTTGCTGAATTTATTGAACTACCTGGCCAGTTACTATTGTACTACTATTAGCCAATTAGGCAGCCTCCGAGGGTGCGAACCTCGAAGAGGCAGTATTGAATTCAGCGGTTAGTATATAAAAATTCGTTGTTTTAAATAAAGGGACATAGTCTACGAAAAATTGGCATTCCCATCTGATGGACGGTGACAATTCATTCGGGGCAAGGGTAGTGGGTGTAAATGCAAGTTTGGCTTGTCGAGGACACGAAATATTCGGTGCATAATTCGGATAAACATGATATTACCCGTGCCATGTTCAAGTTACACAGTCGTGAGTCAAATGACTTCTAGGCAATTTAATTACATCCAAGTTTACACATTCGAGTCATCGGACTTAGCAGACTTAGCGAGGAATGGCAGGTTATTTCATATTTCCTGTTTATCGATATATTCGAAAGCGATTACCTGGTACCACAGTATTAAAATCTTATGTTATTGTTCACTATTGTAAACATGAGATTTATATGCAATCCGTAATTTATGTAAACACACATTAGTTTATGAACTCAAAAAGAAACGAACTGACCTATCACCTATAACCCTGTGACCCAGTGCTGTCAAAAACGTAGAAGAGATTATACGGTCTGTAAAACATTGAAAAACTATGAAAAAAAACAGGTATAAGTTATATAGAGTTGTACTGGTGTACAGCTTATAGCTCATAAAGAGATTACAAAGTGTTATATTACCGAGGGAAACAAGAATAAGAGCATAAACATTTAAACTCATAAGAATTGTGAAGGCGTATATTGACATAACAGGAATTGACTCGCAATTGGCGTAGTATAAAATAACAACGATAAATGATTGGATTGGGGATTTCAAAAACATAAACTTAAAATGATCCATATAACCAGCGTGGAAGTTTGTTTGCTTTGTTATTTGCCTAGAAACAACGTTGCCATTTGTCAACAGATATTTACTAAATTTGGCGCAGGGGCCCAGATACATACCATATTAATGAAAGTACGGCGAAAATCCGGGATCGGACTTCCTACGGGTGCGCAAAGAATGTAATACTACTTGGTGTGCTCGATCGCTACCCAACAACCAAAATAGGAATCTTAGTAGTTGTACTATAATGAGCATTTTCTTTTAAAGGCTTACCCGTCGGTAGGTTTTCTATGCTACTAATATACATAATGAGCTTGGTTGGTGGTTTGCAACGACGCCATTTCGTAATGGACTGTTTTGAAATCTGGCAACAGCTCCAGTTATATACCAGAATAATGCACGAATAAAGAAAACCTAGGTCCGAGCACCTTGGAGGGCCAGAAGGGCTGAAATCTTACAGCTGCAAATAAGAATCTAATCTCCTACAAACATGGTTATCTTTCTCCTTTGTATTTCAACCCTTTGCTGGGGCGCTACAATGGTCCGACCAATTGTTGGGAAATTGACTTGAAAAAACGCATTGGGTCTCGCTGCGACAATTTGCCCTGTGGCATGTGACTGCTATTGATTGCCCTCTGGATGTTTATTGCTGACAGACATGCGGAAAAGTGGTCAAGGTGGTCAGGCCACTCTGATAGTAGTTGATAAATTATCTGAAATGAAAATTCCACTGCAAAAATAGGACAGTTAGCACGCTAATGGAATTATTTGCCAACATCTAGAACATAGTTTTTTCTAAACGTAGAATAAACACATTTCTGTTTGTTCACATTGTTTGATGTTAAATAGACAGTGGAGAGCTGGTTTGACAATGTTAGGGGAAATGCTGTTAGAAAGACACACATACAAATACTATTGAGTTATTGCACTCAATATGGGTATTGTTTTGAATGAACACACAGACATTCCTTTGTACAGTATATAAATATTGTAATAAGAATCGACGCATACAGCAATCATTCATTTCCACTGACAAAGAGTCAAAACCGATGTTCTACCCAACTTTTTATCGTTTCAATTAAAGCAGCATGATATTAACATATGACAATTCATAATGAAATGCTGAATTAAGGAATGCAGTATCGATGAGGCGGACCTTATATATTGATTGTATTGCATAATTACCGTTGAATGATAAGTGTTTGATATGGTTCCTTGCCCTTTCTTGTCTCAATATGCGGTTCTGTAGCCTGACTTTACATCTGTATTATTAATTAGACTTCAACTTGAATTTGATAGTTGATTATGGAAAGTCAATTAATAGCCGAAACCCAACCTGTCTGAACAGCGCTAAGCGAAATATTATATCGTTACACGTGTGAAGAATATGAAATAACATGGTATGTACTTTGATTCATTCTCCCGATATAAAACTATATGCTACATCGGTATTAACTTGGCTCTAGCGCACCAATGTCATCTGACAATCGTCGTCGAAAGAACTAGCGAGAAGGGGGTAAACAATCGTTCGATTTTGATTTACGACAGCGTTTTGCAAATCCAACTCGCGAAACAACAATCATGTACAATTCCGATATTGAATGCGAATGGAATCAAGTATTAACAACTCTGAGCCGTATTCGTAAGTATATATGCCAATATGTAACAAACGAAAAACCAAAGATAACCTAAGGGAGAATGAGCTAATACAAATATATCCTTGGAATCCACTATTTACTGTATGTAGTGATGGTTGATGTTAATAATTTCTTTACATTTTCAAAATCTCGCGTCAAGTCAAATCGATTCATTCAAACGATTCAGTCATTGCAACGAGGCATTGCACAACAATAGTTTCAGGTGTTTCGTCCAGGATTTTTCAATTTTTAGTCGGTTATTGTCGACTATTCAGTGGAAATCCATGAGACATAAAATAAACATGACCATTGCATAGCTTAAAGAAAGGCAGGATTAACGAAATAACAAAAAGGTCTCGTGCTAAATGCTTGCAAGCTACCAATTCCGATTCAGTGATTCTGCAATTGCACCATAACTGTAGTACCACATCATCTACAACTTATATGAATGAGTGGGCGTTAAGGCTAGCGAGCTTAGCTAACTATCAGCTTTAATTGAGGTTGTTATTTCGGAGTTCTCGGAGAGGATAATCGCAGCGCAATTCTATCAAAAACTAACGGCTTATCACTGACAGTTTTTAAGATAGCAGAGTGTAACGGCAAAGAATATAAGTTATTCCTTATTTTTTCTCGGATTCTATGATAACGTATCAACTAGACCTAAAATAAAACTGTAAAACATATAGCAAAAGCAACAAAACAGCTAAAAACAACGTTACCGCGAGGTATCAACATCACGGCTTAATGTTGGACGAATTACTGTTCTCGCCGATGTCGATATTACAACACATATATATATCGGTTCATAGAATAATTTGTTAACTCGGTTGAACTACTTCACTACCTGTATTTACACGCTACAAAGCAATTGTTGATAGAGGAACATATAGTAGAGTAGACCACACCGTTTTGGTAACATTTTTTTTTTTTTTGAGAGTTAAAAGCAAATAGTACAGGAAATAGGAACTGTATGTTGTGTTGTTTTAGGAAAAATCTTCGCAAGAAGAAATGTTGCGGGATAATATAGTTTTGTGGCATGGCTCATGCACTACGTGCTACATAAAAGGCGCCTCAATTTGTTAATTCAATAAAAAACTTGATTTGTATTTTTAGGCTGATGTAATAGCAACGTTAGCTAAAAGATGTCACATGTTTGGACAGGGGCACGATTGGTAATGCTCGCAATGAGCGCTTTTTCCAATAGATACCTCATACCCTAATAATCTTGTATACATGGACTACATGCTACATAGAAAATTATTAAGATTTCGAAATAATACTTTAAAATTGGAAAAACTGAGTAACTCTTTCTATTTTCTTCACTTCTAACCCTGATACGTGACCCTAAATGTGAGATAACCACCCCCGGACCCATGATATTGGGGTTATCTTGCATCCAAATGCTTTATGACGACCAGCGACTAGCAATCAAACTTAATAAACCGATTACAATAATTCGAAAATTAACTCTATCACTTGAAATAACTACAGTAACTCTCTTTAAATTTATTTTCACTGTTCTATTTAGCATCAATATCCTTAACCAACCCGGTTCGCTCTCTACGCCTGAACCCGAAATAATGAGTGATGAAAACCTACGGTAGAAATTATATCGTTCGTTAAACTCGATTACCTACCAAAAATCTTTGAACAGGTGAATGAAATCGAAGACGCTTAATCCTTTTTTTGCGTCAGAAAGGTAGAACCACTGAATTGACACACCATATATTGTTTTCAGCGGTTCGTTTCCTAACGCATCCTATACTGCATCTACACCTCGCACTGGGAAGTCAAGTCTGACACGTAATGACGACAAACAACGAAGTATCCTGCAATGGTTATTCCTTATATCGCGTCCCTGAAATTTTTGTAGCATAAAAAGTATATTCTAGAAGGCAAAATAATTATCAGGGGCTTTAAACATTCTTTCCAACTTGAATTTGTAGCACAACTGGTTAATAACATTTTGGCATTGAGACAAGTGATCGGCTTATTGCCTATACATGTCATTGCAAGCGTGTGAATGTCGTCAGTCAGCAGACAACAAAAAGACAGCAAAAACAACAGTCGTCAATTCTAATATGATACATGCAATTTATAATATTAAAATAGTGCAACATTGTCATTAATAAAACTAAAGAAACAAATTAGTAGCTATTAGACAACTGACTATGGCGTCGCAACATTTTCCAGTCATTAATCATACTCAAAACTCTTACGTGAGCGTTGTTTATAGTACTGGTGAAATATTTAAAACAGAATAACATCAATACTGGATCTGACTATCCATCTACCTATGGGTAAGAAATACCGCATAACATCATGACATGACATCACACATTTTAAAATTTCATAATCCTGTCATGGAACTGAATATTTAACGACCCGCTTTCAGGAGGCTAACGAGATTGAATGTCACATTGAAAAATCTGGTAGCACAGCGTGAAATCATAGGAATCGATGCGCTTCAAAAAGGCTGTAACATTCATGTCTAAACAACCCGACTACAGTAATCAGTCACAAAGTGAAGGATTTGAGCAACCTAATATGAATAAGCTGGAGTCTGTTGCTAAAATAAATAGTACCATATTACGTCATGGGCCATTGTGTGGAGCCAAAACTATGCATGGAGTGGAAGAGGAAACGCGACGCTCTGCAAGTGCACAAACAAGTGTAATTTGCGCTGTGTTATACTTTATCATATGCAAATGCTGAATACCATATAATATAGTGGATACTGACACAGAATACAAGACACCGCAGTAAGCAAACTGTAGGATATTTCAAGTATATGCAACGTATACTCTAATTTAATCATTACTAGTTACTATCTTTCGCAAGTGAAACTTTTTTGATGTAAGTATCCAATACTTACTTACTAATCCTTTATCTTCTTATTGACTGAACTGACATATGCTACAGTAATGTATTCTAATTTCCCCTAGCTTCTGCTTTTCCCTTTTGCATGCAAAATAGCAGCCAGGTTGCATACACTGAATTGTATATCAAAATATGCTGCCATTATGTCGTTTAGAACTACAGTATTTCATAAGCACTCTGATGAATTCTGGCGACATATGCCAGCCAACGGAGCAAATTTAACCGTGAAATTCAGAAGATACCTGTGACGACTGCAGATGGAACACAACAAACAATGCGGTTCAACAATGACAGGTCTAAGAATTGTCTACGAGGACAACGCAGAGCAAAGCAGCTCCGATTTATCATTAGTAGAATAATTATTTCTGCAAGTATAAAATACGTTACTAAACCTAAACAGATAGACTGCTAGTTTTTCGTAATCACCCACTAGGAAACAAGTACAAAAATATGTTTGCAGAATTACTTAGTATAAAATCTGATTACGTTAACTGACGCTGAGAATAATTCATTCAGAAATTCATTGAAATATTTACGCCTGGAGGAAA
This sequence comes from Halocynthia roretzi, assembly GCA_013436055.1. Taxonomy (NCBI): domain Eukaryota; kingdom Metazoa; phylum Chordata; class Ascidiacea; order Stolidobranchia; family Pyuridae; genus Halocynthia; species Halocynthia roretzi. Next base: position 17,228 of record QRAM01000533.1, on the reverse strand, counting down.
TTTGCATGTATCATCAGAAAACTGAACGAATCTTAACGGGTAATCATGACAATCTCTGCAGAAGGTCACGCGTACGGCCTACTTCAAAATAAACAGCGTCACGATATAGCGCATGTTGGTATCTGATATTTGGATAGCGTGTATGGAAGGGTATGGCAAACAATAGGTATGATTTCATTCTGTCAATTGCTTAAATGGGGTTGTCGATGACCGTTTGGTGCATTACTTCCACACACAAACTTTCAACAATTTTTATATACATGCAGAAGTTCTTCAAACATTGAACGTAAAGTGAGTTTAGTAAAGAATAATTATATTTCGTGACAAAACTTATGGGGTATACTATAGCTGGAAATATCAATATTCTACAAAATATTTATAAGAGAAAAAATCGAATTCATATATGCATCATCATATACACTGCGTGTACATGCATATAGTAGCCATACATATTTCATATTAAGCACCGATTACAAAACAACTTATTGATCAGTTCGAAATGTGGTCAAATTTCTTATCTGGACTTATTATTAGCTCTGCAAAGGCCCATATTCAAAGCGTTATCTTCGTTATTGGATATTCCAAATTTTCGTTTCTTATGCGAAATATGGAATTGAACGTCGTACATTGCAAGTAAAATTTTCTTTCTTTTTTTTCCCATTACATTACAAACATTTGACAACAGTAAGCCTAAAGTATAGACAACTGCATCTAATCAAATTTTATGCTTACAAGTTTCAAGCACTATCAAGGTTTTGACTAAACCGAACATCCGTCGTCTAACATGAAATATTACTGATCATTGTTTACGTATGTTCTTTTCACTATAATCGTTTTTCCTCGATTATAAGACAACCCGAGTAATCCACGGTTGTACATGGAGAAAATATTCGGTTTAACGAGTTTTATTTTCTTAAGCTTCGAACTGTTGTTTCATGCATACGTTTCATATCGAAACACATTTCTCACTGTTATCAGTAAAGACAAGCTGTATATTGGTGGAAACCTCAAACATAAACACACAAAAACAACATACAGAAAAACATCCATGCGATGAATCTACGCACACCCAAATTTCCATATATTCCATAAACACTGAATATGCGAATACGTTCAGAAAACATCAAAATTCATCTAACAGTGAGCAAAAGACATTTATTTAAGTTGAAGCATTCCAAATCACTTTTAACTGATTCTCATTTTCCTGAAAATATTCAAGTTCATGACGACTTAAATAATCAATTGACGCAGAGACTTGTTTTTCGTCTTCGACTCATTTACCATGGATTGCTCGAAATTCAGTTGTATGTACTGTAAACAAGCTCGAGCTGTACGGACCCCCTGTTGTTAAGATGTGGACCACAGACTGAGAACTATCAACTTGAAAAATACCATTCTATAGTGGATATAGTCATTTCAAACCGTAAATAACTCATAGTATAGATTGTTCACTGTAGCAATTGCCTGGTAACGGCGTTTCAATAATGGACATGACAAATCTACATATCTTTTAATTAAAATCACTGGCACCCCCGCCTGTAATCCATTAGGAATGCGATAAAAATGTTTATCAAGTTATAAAATGGAATTTTTCGTAGATACAAAAAATGTTTGAATTGTTATCGTTTCATTATTCGCTATAATTCAGTTATTCAGTGAAACCAATACCCAAAAGTTTTCCAATTCGAACATTTCTTCTACTCAACTACTGTATGTTCTTTTATCTTAAATCTCTTGATTCTCGCCCGTCACGTATCGTTGTTTTATCTGTAATATATAACATTTAAAACTTCCCGGAGCCTGGCATACTCCCATTGGCACGATCACAATTGAAATCTGTTTCAAGATTTTTCAATAGGATTAGTATGGCATAACATGGGGCATGTCCTATCTAAGCTTCAGTATCTTAAAGTCATTATCCCTTACTAAGCGTTAGAAAAATCATCTTAATCAAACACAGATAAAAACGTCTATTACTGAACTAAGCTAAACTAAACTAGAGCCACGAGTAATATCGTTTGACACGTATAGCTTATGTTGCTTCGTGGATCTGAGCAACATCTCAGTATACACTATGATAAATGAAGGAGCTGAATACAAACTGATTACACGAAAAACATAGTGGTTGTCAAATCTTTGAAACGCAGCACTACCATAACAGTCTGGTGTAGTATGAGAAAACTGTTTATACGTTCGGGGAAAGCATTCAGAGATCCTAATCTTAAAGCGTTCGAATGATTTGAATGTATGCGTAAGTTTACTACAAAAACATGTGATTTTTGCACTTTTGATGAAGGGCGTTTTACCACAAGCTTTACTGCACGTAAATGCAAGCACAACAACTAAAGTTAAACTTTCGATTTTTATTTCAAAGAGCAAACAGTTTTACAATAACTTATTTAACGATCGTTTTTAGTGGTGATGATTGACAGATACAATAATCACATTAGTACCGCTCTGTCTATCTGAACTATAAATCGCGTGATTTGCGCCGCGGTAGGTGAAGTGTTGACATAAACTCAAAAGACCGTACCCAATAATGACATACTGTATACAGAATCCTTCATATTAAAGGATCTCGAGGTAACCCAGATGTGGGTTATTGCTAAAATAGGTGCCAAAAATATATAGATAATCTGATATGTTATGATTCATTTTTACATGAAAGTTTTGAAGCAGTCTGTGTACAATTAAAAACGACAATAAACGGAAAGACTCAATCAAGGGTGCCGGAAATTTGAATAGGAATAGTAAACCCCTAGAAAAAACAAATATCTCACAAATACCACTTTTGTAGAATGAATTTCAATCCCTGTTCTACACACTAGATACAAAACAGAACGAACAAGCCACAAAATTCCTTGGTTACGTCAACACTGCACTCACTATGAATCTATGAATTAGAAAGGCAGAGATACAGATGTAAACTACACGTAAATTCGAATCGAAACTGAATCGGTAATACAAATTAATTTCAATCCTGTCTTATAGAGCAACAAAACTGAGCGAATATGCCACAAAATTCTGCTGCCCTGTTTTGCCGAACAAGGCAACCGAAAGATAGAAGCAAGTATCTGTAGTTAGCAATTGATGTCGACTAAGTATTGATGGTGACTAAAATGATTCAAATATTTTAGGCTATAGAGTATCCGAAATCTCAAGTTAAGCAGTACAATATGGCGTTGGAACATTTTATCTATCAATGAACTCGAGATTACTCTGTACGACATTATCCGGTGATCTACATGCAGTAATATATACTTCTAAAAGGGAAAAACTTTCTAATGTCAGTAGTCTACGAAACCGAAATGAATGTTGCAAAATAAAGAATAAAAAATATAGTCTACTACACACATGGTTATGATTTTCCATATTATTCATCACATTACTGTACTTGGTTAGGTACCAGTGAACGTCCATAACAAGGGCCCACTGCCTCTCTCGATGTCCCCGTGAACGAACGTCGAGGACATACAGACTTGAAGGCTTACCCGGGATAGAGGATCTCCATAGTAACTTGTGGTATGAAAAAATTGGAATTGGAATTGAATTGGAAAGAGAAACCTGGTTAAGGTCCTTCAGTTTCGGATTTTTTTACATTTATTACATGCTGAAAATACACCGGGTTACTAAGTGTTATTATATGATTTATCGCAGTTCCCCGGCTACCGCAAACTGATAACAACGATCAATTACTCGGGTGAACTCGGTTTTTTCAACTGCTAGAGTGAAAGATACATCACCGTACAGTAATTACTCTTTAAAGTAATTTAATTGATGGACCAACAAGGTGAAGTAATTATGTGAAATAGCTTATTCCTCATTCGGTTCAGCAAAGATAAATCACGTTTTTTGATGTCAAGAAGACTGATCCATTTGTTCAGCCAAAGATTCCTTCCTCGCTTTCTTTTTCAAGAATTATTTGCATTCTCATTGAATCGAAATAAATAAACACGAAAGTATTTGATTTATTTCGCTGATAAGTTATAAACAAGGGATGCATGTATTGAAAATATTAAGGTTATCTAATAAATCTGGCTGTAAGGCTGGATTAAGACTTGAACGAAGTTCATTTACAATAAGGTAAACGAATTAGAAAGGGGGCAACTATGGTCGAAACCAGTAGTAAGTTGACCTTTAACCTTTTGAAATTCTAAACCAACTTTCAGAAGATGACAATTAACACGATAATCGTGGGAGTTAGGGTAACCCATCTCTGAAGCCTATAAAGTTGGCATTCTCAATTGGTAGTAAGTGAAGTATTTATTCAAAGACTCTGCAACTTCTCAGAAGTAATTTTGAAGATAAATATTTAATTCGCTTGATCAGTATTTCAAGATTAGTCTCATGAATTCGAAATTGAGAATCGATAAAGGATTGCATCATTTTTATGCATTTGAAGGCGCTTATGTACAGCAAACTGACCATCGCTACTTTATACATATCCGGCGTGAAATCTCAATTGCATGATAATAAGCACATAATCGAAGAATTTCAAAGCGAAAAGGTCATTATCAATTATTTGGTTGTGACCTCTCTATCTAGTAAACCAGAAATTGAAATATTATTTGTCTACATCTTCTCCATCGTACCGGTACATGAACTGCATAGGAATAACTATACACTGTACTGCCAATAATATTTCTGTACTTGTCACTTGAATGCTTTTCGTAATCGAACGATGAAATCCCTAGTTTCTCGATCTTACTGTAACGTATATAAATTGTTTGGCCAAAAGAGTGAAATTTACTATAAGGTTACCCTACTTTACGAGGCTGCATTACATACATGTACATATATACATTGTCTGGCCTTAACCACGTCTTTGAATTTACCAAAACACTATTGGAAAATTTAACGACTGTCGCAGCTTTTGTTATCCATTCAACTTTCTTCCTTGATTCATAAGGTTTCAGGTGATAATTCTGACATGATAGAATGTAACCTTGGTATCCCGCACATCGGGGTCTACAAGTAGGCGAAAACGAAGAACGAAGTGCAACTTGTCTCACCTATGCCATAAACGGCTAGTAGAATAAACTACTCGAATTTAAAACAAAATTGACAAGTTTTAAACAACTATGAAACAGATCTTGCTTTCAACATGATTAAACAAGTTTCAACACCACACCTGCTCGGTATCTCGCTACCACCCACAAAGATCAAGCTTAATCAGATAGCTTCGTTACGCCAGTGAGGTAAGGTGAGGTAAGCTTAATGGTTGTAATCTAGTTCTGAGTTCATTCAGGAAAGTTTAAAGGCTTTTCTGTAAGACTTCAAAATCGACTGAACAGAAGAGATATACAAACTTAAGTAACCATTCCCTAAATGAAACAGAAAGTTCTCAGCGAATTGAAACTTCGAATTTGTGATTCGGAGTATCTCCTTATCAATTGACAAGGTTCTTCGAACAGTTAAATGTACCTGAACCACACGCTTGCATGAAATTGTAAACATGTCACAAGGTATATTACTGATCGAGACCGGCAAAGATAGATTTCGGTAATCGCAAGTCGCACCACAATCTCACTTATCCGATCAGTAACAAACTGAGTTTTGCGTATCTCATCCATTGCGCAAATGATATTGTCTGCACTACAACAATAAGTGGTTTCGTTGCAAATTCAGAAAAGCATTTCACGTTAGACTGAAAATGAAAGGAAGTGAGCGAGAACGAACACTCTGCTTCAAAAGCAAATTCATATTTTCTCTATAATAGTTTTCGGATGTTTACAAATAGGGAGCTATTTGTTGAATCACGATTTTTGGTTACCCAAAAAAACCACCCTGGTTTTTATACAACACAATACAATGTAGGTAAATGGTTTGCCGCAAGATCAAATGTTAAGCATGCTTTCCTACAGATATCACTTATTTTAGTACGGAAGTAAATTGCCAATTGCCATTACCACATATCCATACAAAACTCCCACGATATAAAAATAATGCCTATTTTTAACTGCTGGAATTACTGCAAGCAAAAACGCTGTCGTAGAAAGTTATAAAATGGGTAATGGGCAAATGCCAATGATGTGCTCGATGAGACATTACATTTCAAACTTCACAAATATATCTTATACAGGCGCAGATTGTATGTCCGAAATGTCCCATTCCTTTGAAAAAATTGAATGAGTAAATTAAAATGTTATTCACTAGGAAGAGAAGATTCGCAAATCGAACTGCTTAAAAAACGCAAATAATTTCAACACGATTTAACACTCCATTGCCATTGTCAAAGAGACCATGAACGAGTCTGAGGGGCGGCTATGGGTCAAGCAGTCAATACAAAAATATGGAAAGGTGTTTGTAAATACGGCACTGTGTACTGCGCAACGTTATCAAAATAATATACAAAAGCGACAAAGAAAGATATAAATCAAAAGCTAATACCGAAGCAAATTTTCAATACGGAATACGGTTGGATTACTATAGCGTTGCGATATCTGAAAAGTTGAAAGGATGTTATATGTCAATACTGGCATAGAGCACTACACGCGAGTGGGACTTATAATACATTTTGAATCTTCTCATACACCAGGAACTGGTTGTCAGAACCAAGACTCACTCCTACGTAGGAACCCACAAGAGCATCGTCCATTATCTCGACTGATCACTCAAATAATTTTCAACAAGCTAAAGTATAGTACACAATATACATCATATAAACTATTAAAATTATATACTCCCTGAGGTTGATCGTTTCCCAAATAAGGCACCGCATTATAAAACCGACTATAAAAAAATTGATTAGTATTTAGTTGTACTGTATAGATCTATTGTAAGGCTAATGGTGCAATACATCATGAAACGATAATCCTAAATAATCTTTCTCTAGGTAATCGAACTGAAATTTTCAGTTAAGTATTGTCTGCTCTCGTTCATTATATATTCCTCCTTACTACTCAAGCCTCACCCTTCAAATTTTCCTTCCAATTCATCTCTAAAGAAATGTACCGCAATTTGTCTTTCGTATATGTACAAATGGACCATTTCAAAAATATTTGCACCATGCTCATCTCAGAAATATCCAACCCGCACGCTCTTCGATAGGTTGTGTACGGTTCGACACGCATGATTACAACTGACCCGATTTCGAGTACTTGAAAAGATGGAGTAAATTTGCAGCAAAATTACAAGGGATTGCCGTCAATGGCGTAAACCACTTTAATACATTTAATTGAGAATAATGATCGCGCTACAGATGAGTAAACAGATGATTTGTCATGCACCTGAATTTCTCCAAACTAGATCAATGGAGTTAAACTACAGTCTGAAGTTAAAACTAACTCATGAATCATATCATGCGAGTGCATTACGTTTGAAAAGACTTTTAGCAGTTGTCAATTATTTCGACGTTCGATTGATGTGGTAGAGTACATATATACGAAAATTGTCTAATACCTTTTTTAGTCTATCAGACCAACTTCTCAGTTTATCAGATTCAGTTACGATCTCCGCAAAGCCAATAAGGTATATTTAATGTCCGAGAATGCAGAGGATGAAATTGAATATTCTACACAGCTATATATGATTAATCAATGATATCCAGTATTATATTTCTGCTGTGCTGATATACTACCAAACGAGTGCATTACGTTTGAAAAGACTTGAACTTTTAGCAGTTGTCAATAAAGTTATGACGTTCGATTGATGTGGTAGAGTACATTATATACGAAGATTGCCTGATATGTTTTTTTCGGTCTATTAGATCAACTTCTGATTCAGTTACGATCTACGCAAACAGCCAATAAGGTATTTTTAATGTTCGAGAATGCAGAGGATGGAATTGAATATTCTACACAGTGATCTATGATTAAAAAATGATATCCAATATTTTTATGTGTTGATACACTAACAAACACGATACGGAGTAAACTCAAGTTTTTTAAGCAACGGAGTAAAAATCTGGCAAATTGAACGTTGAAACAGTCTATATAGCAGTAAAATTTGTCAGGATTACCACACTTGCCAGCGTAGATATACGCACATGCTATCGATCTATATATAATTCGACAGTTCGTTACTCATTACTGTAGCTATGCGGTATCTGATTATAACAGATTAAGAAAACCGAGAGTTATACACATACCAGAAAGAATCAAAGATACAAATGCAAGTTTTTACGGGTGAAGTAATTTCAGATATGTTATTTAGGTACACCACACAGAGAAGATTTTCGAGAAACAACAGCGAAGAAGCATAGAGTAAAAGTTCAAACGAAATCAATAGGACTTATAAAAGTATACAACTCCGAATAACATCTTGGGAGCTTTTCAAAAAAAATCCCAAACGCGATGAAAGATAAATCCATAAGATAACAAATTATTTACAAGCATGTGTATAGAATTAAACTCTATTTAGTAGCCGTATAGCAGAAATTAATGAAAGTCATCTGGGAACAACAATATTCCTAATCCCCACTGTAAATAATTCAACTCTGAACATATGATCATGCACTCATTTTTACTATCCCTATCAAATAGTTAGGTAATCGGCTTGAAATTGTATATTTGGTATCGTATTACATCAATATAAAATGTTTATCGTTTTCAGTCGGCATATTCTGATCATATGTGTAACGTGAACATTTGTATTGACAACCAAACGCCATTACCTACTTAAATTATAAGTTTCAGCTCTAAGCTATAACCGAATACTGTAACACGATCGCATAACAATAACTTCCAAAGTCGCATAAATAACCTTGCTATTTTCAATCACTTCGTAAACATATCGTGAGTAAGCTGGCTTAGAAAGTTCTAAATTAAGTCTTGCTAACCTCAGCTGAATACGAAAAAACATTCTTTTCCCGGCGTTTAATACGATAGATTTACTTCATCTTTCTTTCAACACTTAGCAGTAAAGGAGGATTATAGCTGAATTACATGAATCTTAAAACCCAACTAAACTAATAACTTTATCGATGTTATGAAACAAAAGCTTTACATTCGCAAGTACATCGACGAACATAAGTCGTTCGACGATCTTGCTACTTCGAAGATATCCTGGAGACCTTTAGGTTGCTGTAATAAACAGTGCAGTCGTGCCTCCATGTTAGCGGAATTAGTATCTGCGATTTCAGTTATCCGCAGTTTCGAAAAAGAATGGCGCTGTTGACACGTGCTCTGGGTAACCGCAGCAGCTGTGTTATCAAGACCCTTGCTAACTGCGACAATGCCCCAAAATGCACTTCGCATAGACAATATACACTGTATATTATACAGTATCATCGTATTATCGTCATCATCTTTATAGTCATTGCATCACGAACAAAGAAGCTAATGAGTTCCCACAATACGCGAACTGAGGTTTACCGAACAAGGTCAAATCCATCCAAAAACAATCGTATAAAAGGCAGCACTGCAAGTCGAATTATATTAATTTCAACAACTAGTCACGGCAATACAGGCGTGTATAATCACCAAATACAGCATATTTTGTTTAATGATATCAAGCGGAAGCAGATATAAAATGATATAAAGGTACAAGTTTAGAAATGAGTTCCTCCTAACCCTTACCCTAACCTAACCAAATGTAACTTTTCGATTTCCGGAGGGGCTGCACATCATAACTTGTGCCTACAGAATTGGGAAAGCGATGATGAGCGATGATTTTATATATGCAGAATCAGGCCCATGTAGATCTTATAATAGGCCAGACGTCATCGCAATACAGGTATCATGTATTGTATATGATAATGTAAATAATTAATTCTAATATTTTATTAATATTCTTCGAAATAATAATGTTTCACAGTATGCTAATGAATACCACTCTTTAGAGCTTTACAACATTAGCAACATTCCTTACTAAAGGGGATCTACTATAAGGAGTACGCCTTCTCAAATCATAGCAGTGTACTAATCG
>QRAM01000532.1:33303-52566 GCA_013436055.1 Halocynthia roretzi | reverse complement strand
TAAGGGTCCGAATTTTTTGCCAGACAATATTTCTTCGGTTCCATAAACATTTTACTTGGTGGGAAGATTCAGCCCATCTACTTGTTTCAACACCGTTTCGCCGTTTGTAGCCATTCGAAACAACGTAAAGCTTGATTCCTTGAGAGTAAAAAGAGGAACATTGCGGGATGCAACAGTATTTCCCTCCTCGTTTTTTAGTAGATTGTGCCATGAAGTATTTATTGTTTATACTGTAGTATAAAAATCTTAAGATATCTAAATTTCGTACGCAAGCACTCGTCAGTCACTACGCAAACTTAGTTTAAAATAAAAATTAATAATTATTTGCAACTTTAATGATATAATTTAGTTTAATTGTATTTGTTGCCATTGTTTATTGTTTACTCTGGTTACCGGTTACAGAGAAGTTACGCACCCGCACTAGGTGGCGCAGTGAACAACCACCTATACGAGAGAATCGTATGAACTTCCAGACTAGGTATTTAAAGACTATGATTATAGGGAGTAGGATTTGTACAGAAAACTAGTGATGGTAATATTTGTGACCAAATAGTAGTGAAGAATACAATGATAACGGGATATGTTACGTCGTGATAATATACTGACGTACAATGCTGGTAAAGATGTGAAGCTCTGGAATCACATCATAAATATGATATTCAACTGTGGGAAATGAAACTGTTGATCGACTGGACGTGAGATATAAAGAGATAATCTGACTAGCGACACAGCAGAGTGTAATTAAGTCTAGTAATATTGGTTGAGATGTGTAAAATGTAAAAGTGTAAAATATACTGGATAAAACAGTTCTAAATAATACGATTGTGATTTTAATGTTTGCTTGTTAGTTTGTAGCATCAAGTTTGTGTTGATGATACGAGCCTGTGTATAGAATTGAAGTGTACATACAAAAACGTGTATTGATTTATTACCTTATCAAAAAGCATCATTTAACCGCCGTATTACGTTTGTTTTATGTAACATTCCGAATACCGGACAAGGATAGCGGAGTTCCGCCTTTGTAATCGGGAGTGTATTTGTAGTGGTTTACATGGCAGAGTGCAATATAAAGTAACACTTTGGTTCCCTATTGGTTCAAGCATAGTACACTCTATGGCAGAGGTAGCCAGCCTTGGTAGGACATTGTCGCCTGCAGGGTCGCTCGCAAAGACGTGTTCCAAAATCAGCAATACTAGTGTATTGCTGCAATACCTATTTCGGGTCGGCCGTAACGAGTGACCCCGCGTTGAACGCCTCCTAATAACTCACGAACCAATTGCTGTCCCACTATATATCCCACACCAATGAATTTCATAAGGAATCTATACATATAAGTCTCATATGTACAGCAAGCTAACGGGAGCCTTTACCCCGTTTTTAAGTCATCAACCCCTATTCCAAATGTCTCGTTCACTTACTAGAAAATTCTTATCGCAGCTTATCGTGAAAAAATGTCAAATTTCATTTCAGTAACAGATTTATTTGATCTGCAGTGTATCATCTATATTCTAAATTTCGTGTGATTGACAGCTTACTATATATGAGCTACATACAGATATATGCCAATAACACTGTTCTACAAGGAAAAAATACAAAAAAAACTAACCGAATATACCCGAGTATATTCTAGCATAGACCAGAATATACCCCGGGGTATACTATGGCCCAGGCCAGTTTATACCCCGGGGTATACTCTGGCCTAGTCCAGAGTATACCTCCCTTGTGTTTTCGGATTTCTAGTCCAGAATATACATCTCTAGTCCAGAGTATACCCCTTAATCCAGATTATACCTCCCTTGTATGTTTCTTAAATATGTCGGTATTCCTAGTCTAGAATATGCCTCTAGTCCAGAGTATACCCCCCTAGGCCAGAGTATACCTCACTTGTGTTCTACATAAATAAGTCGGTATTTCTAGTCCAAAGTCCCCTAGTACCCTGACCTAGGCCAGATTATAGCCGGGTATACTCTGGCCTGTTACCAGGTTCGCTCTGATAGTGTTAGATATTATCAACGTCTGCATTAACAGCACTGAAATTTGTTTTCTGCCTCTTAACCGACGTGGTTATGCTGAGACAAACCTCGCATATTTTAACTTCATATGCTACCCGTGAGTAACGCATGTAGGGTCTGACTCCACATCTGTATAACTAATTGGGCTTAATCTTGAAGTTGGTAGTTTATTATGTAAAGCCAATTCAGTGCCGAAACCCAACTGCAGTTGAACATTTTTCACTACTTAGATAACCAGTTTATTGCTCCGTAGTTAGTGTAAGAAGAAGGGTTTTGAAATTAGTTTGGTTTTGTTAAGGTGAACGTTAATAATATCGAGTATTAGCAGAGCGACCTGAGTAGGCCTTCGTCGGGTGTATGCAGGTAGTTTCGTTTAATGGATGGATGTAGAAATAAAGAAACTCATACTGTTTGCGAACAGCTATGCTCGTAGGAAGTATAAAGGGATAGTTTTCAAAACAAAATGTCATAGAATCTTGACAATTGACATTCATCAGACATTCCATCACAGATGATTGTTCTACGATGGTTAGGACTCTGTAAAACATGATAATAAATATTACTGATATTATCTTATTCTATACCATAATCAAGGTCAGAATCAGTCGCAGGCAAAATCTGGAACTTAAGGCACGAATACGTGGATGATCCACTCAAATAATATGAGATATTTTTTCAGTTAACACTCTACAAGCGTAGCTTGGGGAGGCCTTTATCCAAGTGTGTAACGTAAGAAGTTCAAAACAAGCAAAGAATTATTGCCTTGAAATCAAATCACGCCCTGCATAAGTGTAATCTACAGTAGCTTCCATTCACAGCTATAACCTAATAATGTGCAGAGTGGTGTCATTGAAAAGAATTATAAACCGTTATTAAGTTCTTGATACCAGTAGCTGCGATTGCAGTGACCTGATTCTACTATAGAATACGCATATTTTACAACATCGATACCAACAGATACACATTATTTTTGCAATTGTCAGCGTATAAACACTTGCCCTGACATCGTATACCATAAATTAATTCTTAAAAAAAAAACTTTAAATTAAAACATGATTTCCCCTTACACGGGGTGCACATCGAAAGAGGCAGCAGCTATCGAATCGACCTACAACACTTCATACGTAAAAATGTTAACGATGAAGCGAAATGAAAACAAGAGGCAGAAATAAACACACAGATTTTAAGGTATAACGAAAAGAGAGAAGCCATTTATTCCATATTACTGGTATTACACGCAAAATAAAATAGAAAGGAAGCAAGTATGTAAAATGAAAATGTTACATATATGTATATACTATATCATAAGCATTGTGCGGAAATAAAAAAAAAATGAAGCATCAGAAATAAGCTCGTATTTCAAATGAAGACAGGTCTTTTCAAAAGTACTATTACTCCACGATTTTTCGAAAAAATTGGAGGGAGTCCCAATTTCCGCCGGCAGTGGAAATTAGCACCTCTTCCTCTCGAAGAGATTGCCACTTGCCAAAAGTATTCGAGTACAGTGGATCCTCATACTACGAGCGACTTATAAGACGAGTAACTCGTTATACGAGCAGCCATTTGTTAATATTTTTGTTTCATACGACGACTACAGATTTACAGTACGAGCGATCTTTATACACAATGGCAATGTAAAGGGAGTCAATAAATAGCGTTTCTCGCTGACTCATTGATTTGTAGGATTGAGAGAGAAAATGGATCAGCAAGTAATTTCCAATTTTAAGAAATTATATACCAAGCACCTGTTACCACTCATAAAAACTAATTGCAGGTAGTGCGGCTGCTTTGTTTAACGAACTATTTTCGTAACATTTTACAATCAAGAACAAAGCAGATTTATCTTGATAGGTTCCTAAAGAAACGACCTGCAAGTGCCGAAAGTGAAACAAGTCAGGCCAAAAGTTCCAAACAGTGCTAATGGTACATGTAAAGAGAAAATGACAGAAATTATTCTACCCGACGTTTTTGTATAATCTTTTATGTGTTCATTACATGTACACATGCATTGTTATTTTATTTCTAATTGCACGTTTTCTGTTTGGCATTTTGCGTGATTTTTGGAGGCTGGAACGGATTAATTAGTTTTCCATTAATTTCAATGGAAAAACGTGTTTCATAATACGAGTGAATCGTTATACGAGGGGGGGGGTGGAACGAATTAAACTCGTACTATGAGGACCCACTGTATTGATTAATAATAAAAATTAGGAGTAAACACTTTGCTGCTGCTACCACTGTCAAGCTTTCTCCGCCACTGAGAGCGAACACAAACTTAAACAAATCAACACGTGCAAATTTCTTGCTCACGCGGTCAATGACACGAGTTGCCAGGCCGTGTCTTACAAATGGCGCTGAGTTAAAATATCATGATTTTTCAGATTTGGTACAAATTTCCCGAAATCCGATGAATAGGGATCCGGAATAACTAGGGTCAACAGGACATGCGAATTTAGGTAAATCTGTCGATTCAATTTCCATCGGATTCCACTTGCTGTCCGTGCTGATTTGAGTGGAGTAAGCTTGTTGCGGTTCGGTTTGTGGTTATAGTTTATTGTTAGTTCAGTTTGTACTCTGTTGTTTGAACCGCTACAAATACACTCCTGATTACAAGGAGGAACACCGCTATCTTCGTCCGATACTCAGAAGATTGCGTTAAAATCAACGTAATACTTCGGTTAAATGATGCCTCTTTGTAGGTATAAATCAATACACGTTTTTGTATGTACACTTCAATTCTATTCACAGGCTCGTATCATCAACACAAACTTGATGCTACGAACTAATTATAGTCAAATACTCCAATTACAATCTTATTATTATTTACAGTTTCATCCAGTATATCTTACACTTCACGTCTCAACCAATTTCACGAGACTTGTTTCCACTCTAGTTAGCCCTTTGCTAGCCAACTCCTTGTCTCACCATGTCCTGAGACCTATTCCTATCAACTCCGCCGCTTTGTTAGTCGGCGTATCTCTATATTCCCTGTGTGTTCTATACAGTAACATTTTCTCACAGTTAAATATCATGTTTAGGAAGTGATACTAGGGCTTCACAGTCTCCCACCATCATACATCAATATATCATCACTACATAACATATTCCGTTACCGTTATGTTCTCCACTACTATTTGGTTACAAAATTACCAAAATCAGTTCCCTGTACAATTCAACTCCCTATAAGCTTCATGACTTTCGAAAACTACTGTATGTAAATTGAATTGAATTTGTAGCCAAATACACCTGCTAAAATGCGAAAATCATAAAGATCAGGGATTTCAAATTCTGTAAGGCCCTATTATGGTGACGGATTCACATACGATACCACATTTAAGTAACGCAATTCTCAGAAATATAAAAAGGAAATTTGAGAAAACAAAAACTGATTCCTGTAAAGCTATAAAGAATCACAAAGGCTCCAACAAAAGGAATTGGAAACACTTCACAAAAGCAACAGAAGGTGTCGCTATAAGTCAACCCCTTTGCCACCGGCGTAAAGTGATACGCGCGAAAATTGATTTTTGGTGTGGTATCGGCTTACTATTTACTTTCATGAGGGCTCAAATTTATCCCGAAGCAGAAGATATTTTCAGAATGTATTCTTGAATGTCTGAGGAAACGTTTGAAGACCTCTCAGATTCCGGTCGACCTCTCCCCGGGGTACATGGGCCCAAAATGGCCCGAAAATTGATTTTTGGGGTGGTATCGGCTTACTATTTACTTTCCTGAGGGCTCAAATTTATCCCAAACCCAGAAATATTTTCAGAATGTATTCTTCAATGTCTGAAGAAACGTTTGAAGACCCATCAGGTTTCGGCTGACCTCTTCCGAGGGCACAGGGGTCCGAATTTTAGGGTGATATTCATATTTTTTAACGTCTTACGTTACTTAACGTTCCAAGGTATCATAAAATTGCAACCATGATTCTCTAAAGTGCATACAACGAAAGATATAAGCATTTTATTCCGGCGAAATATCTATTCCGACTTAGGAAACTGAAAACTGTAGGATGACAAAGTGTGTGATTACCTTACGCCGGTACTTTCCCGCAATGGCAACCCAATGATGCAATATTACGTAAAAGCAAATAATCAATATTTCTCAATGTGATTTGTGTGCTATTTGCGTTCAAGGTTCAGGTCGCGCTACACACTGAAACTTTTACCACACATTGAAGCAGTAGAAATAATATACGACATGGAACCGAAGAAGTTTGTTTTTAGAGATTTTGCTATTGATTTCTTATCAGGCACTGCAGGTTTGTTTTTTTATTCTACTTTGCTCTTTTTATAATTTTGCATTATTATATGTTATATCATGTGTATGAAATTAAAAACTTGACAGAATCCTTAAATCAGACAACCAAAACGATCAACATCGCAAAACGCGATTTCACATCAATTACGCGGTGTTACTATTTTGATAACTGCATCACATAACTTTTTGGTGACGAAATATATACTATCTTAGCCTATAATATATATAAACATATAACCCTCTGAGAAACAAAAAATCACGATGAAAAGGCACACAAAGTACTAATAAATCATGCCTCATGACAATCTTTGGAAAGCACATTTTATATGGAACAATTT
The DNA here is from genome assembly GCA_013436055.1 of Halocynthia roretzi. NCBI lineage: Eukaryota > Metazoa > Chordata > Ascidiacea > Stolidobranchia > Pyuridae > Halocynthia > Halocynthia roretzi. The sequence continues at coordinate 45,956 of QRAM01000532.1, read as the reverse complement.
ACTTGCTAAATTTTCCTTTCTTTCACCCACTTTAGGTTTATATGCATAGGTTGATATAAATAGATGAAAATCATCCTATGTGATGAAAAACAGATCATTATTAAGAACGTGTAATAATAGGTACCTGTTATCCCGAGCACACTTGGAAAATAGAAATATGTTTAGCTAACATAGGTGCAGAGTAAACAATACTGACTTAACAATAATCAATTTAATGTAAGCGTAGTTTTGTTAATAAGTAAGGTGATCAAATCCAAGGATAGTAGCAAGTGTTTTTCATTCAGATCGAACATTGAAATTAAAAGCTTGTTTTAAATTTTTACACTAAAACTCACAAATGAAGCTGATCTGGGGGAACCCTGGGGACTGATTTGTATTATTAAACTATAAAAACTTCATGGAAACTAGTAATAACGGTAATGAAATTTATGTTCGTATATGAGGAAAATAGCTGTCGTTAAGGACGTTAGAAGACAAAATTATTATTTAATCCCCTGTTCATCAATATTTTTTTAGGCATATGTGTACTTCATATTTCCTGAAGCTAGGGCTGCTAAGTCAGTAAAAAATATTTCCCACTCAGACTCTGAATTCAGTCATATTAATTCTGTGATTGGCAATTATTAGTTTTTTGTTATCAATAAAGTCACTGATTATTTCTTTCATTTATGAATCTTTATTTTATTATTGAAAATAAAAATTCCATACTGAACCCATTTTATACAATTAGTTATATGCATCCAATTCCATAGAGTGCACAGAAATGGGCATAATACCAACCATGAAAGTTTTTTTTACTTCGGAGGAGATCGTTAATTGCAGACGTTTGGTAAAATGTAATATTGACCTAGTTGGTTTAGGAATTTTATTCATGTTATAGCTCCAAATCTGAAGTTTTTCGACTTCGCCCTGAATGTTTCCTTCTACCGCTGCTTAAAATATTTGATTTTTTATATACAACCACGCAACACTCCTAGTATTGTCACATGGAAGGAAACATTGGTCCCCAATAGTAACCTTTCTTCTCAATTTCTAACAGAGCTTTGCTGAAATTTCAGAACTAGACATAGGTTGTTAAGAAGGCATGGCAAATGATAAAAATCACAAAATATGTGCAATAGCTGCAAATAACAGTAAACCATGATGCAATCTAGAGCACTAATGCACTAATTTTCTTGCATGCTCGTAATGACACTCAGCTTTGGTACACAGTCAATGCTTCACAACTCTCTCTCGCAAATAGCTTATGCAAAACCTCGCATAACATAACTAACGAGGGACCGATAGAAATAGATTCCTCACATAGTGCGGGTTCGTGTATAGCAAGGGACTGGTGTATGCCCAACCAAACAAAATGCCATCTGCGACATGTACGAAAGCTCTTGATAACATAACTGAATCAAAGCATTGAACTAGGCAGCTTTTAGCAAGGAATGTTTTCAAACTTCAATTCTTTGTCTCAGGTGGAACAGCATGTGTTTATTGTGGCCAACCTCTTGATACAATCAAGGTCAAGATGCAAACTTTTCCAACCTTTTACAAAGGAGGATTGGACTGTTTTAAGAAAATTTTGAAATCGGAAGGACCACGTGGCTTATATAAGGGAGCTATGCCTGCTCTTGTTTGCAATGTGGCAGAAAATTCAGTTTTGTTTGTTGCACTCGGATTCACAAAAAAAATTGTGGGTTATGTGACGAACACTCACCAGGATAAGCTCAGGTATGACATTTCTTATAATGTATCTAAATGAGTATAGTGCTTCCTTCTTAGAAATCAATTATTTGGAATATTTGAAGTTGAACACAGAAATAGATTAAAAAAATCTCTTATCCGTTTTTTCCCTATGGACAAAACTATTATTTTGTATTAACACAACATATTTTTGAAGTATACCACTGGCTGTCTACCGGTACATGTCTGCAGGCCATTTGTTATCCAACTAGGTTATTTATGTGGGGGGGTTTACCACAATAATGCTAAGGTATATCACCACAATATTTATGGTCACAACATAATTGTCGTCCTCTGCTCTAGGTCAAATGTGAATATAACAATCGGGCCCATTATTCCTGCTCAAATAGCTTAGAATTTACAGATTCAATTGAACTGCATATACAGTCGCCACCGGTTAATGCAACCGACTGCTTAATGCATCCAAATTGCTTGGAACGGAATTTTCCTGTTCATTCCCCATTTTAGAAACCCCGCTTAATACATCCACTTCGATTCCCCATGAAGGCAAATTGTTTTTTACTGTGTACAAATAATGGCCTATCCCCCCCCCCCCCACTGGCTTTACTGTGAGGAAACAATAGCTGAAGGGACTGCGAGTTGATGTTGCGAAATGATTGAAGCTTGACTGTCCCGTGTACCTACATTGAGTGTCTTACAGCTAGAATGGCACGAGCTTTATTATGATGAGAACAAAGCACAAATATGACTGACAGGTCTATCAAGCAAACTTAAGATTACACCGGACATACTGCTTAATTCCGCAAGCAACACACATGTGATATCAAAACAGAAATTCAATTAACAAGGCTATTGAGTCTACCCAAGACTATTCCAGAAAATCATCCAAATCCATCCAAAATCGCCTGGCCCGAGGTGGATGTATTAAGCGGTGTCGACTGTACAACTTTTCCAAAAAAAGTTTTAAAATTATTTTTGCATTGCCATTGTCCAAATTTTTTTCTTTATTATCTCTGTTATTCCAGCAATATGCAGTGTGCATCAGCCGGGAGCCTCGCTTCCATTTTCTCTGCAATGGTCGTATGCCCGACAGAACTTGTCAAATGTAGACTGCAAGCCTTGACTGAAATGGCAGCCGCTGGGAAAATAACCACTAAAAATATGTAAGCTCGAACCAAAGTCTGTTTGTTAGCCTTCTCATTTTTGAAATGTCAATGTATTGTGTAATATTTAGATTAGCAACTTAATATGGTATTTTGTCAAAATAAGTGGGCCGCTATATGTGGTGCGACAAGTACTAAAAGAACAAGGACCATCAGCTTTAATGACTGGAATAACTAGCACTTGGATCCGTGAAATTCCTGGATATTTTTGTTTCTTCTATGGATACGAAATGATACGGTCTCTTCTCACTCCGGCTGGAAAAACCAAAGATGACATAGGTGAGTGAAGAGTTTGTTTTGTACCTACCCTATGTACTCTTGTACAAGTAATTACTGCGTTTCCATTGCCAAAATTATTAGGTACTTGAAGAACCATGTTTTTGGGGAGTCCCCAAGTCCTAAAACTGCTCGCATTTCCATAGCCACTTTTTAGTCCAAGTGAATCGAACGAGAATTACGTTATTACTGCCTGGCGAGCCAGCATACTTCAAACAGTAAATTGTACAGTAGTGTATCTGTGTTTAAGAAAGTACAGCAATATCCTTCAAATTGCAACCTTCCTAACTGTAAATTTCCATTAATAAGTTATTTGGCCTATTTACTAACTATGTTAGAAGAAAGGGCTTTCTGCTGAAGTAAAAGCGCTAACACAGCATGCTACCTCGTTGAGACGTTCAAAGTCCAGTAAACAGTACTGAACTGAAAAACAATAATGGCTGAACTTCCAAAACTACTGTAATTCTAATGCAAAGCGAAAAATTATTTGGTAATTCGCTAGACCACCTATTTCAGAGGTACTCAAGTACATAGTAAAGCTGGATTTCTCTGCGGGTTATGCACCGGAGCGGGTTATTTAATAAATTTAAAATGAAAAAGGGTTGATTTTGCAAGGGTGTGGTTTATACATTGTAAGGGTAATACACCCGAAAGTACTGTACGGTATAAGTCGCACCCTACGTATCCTATTCCCTTATTGCATTCAGTTCGAGCACACTGACTACAAAAATTAGTCAATGAAAAATAGTCAAATTTCAATGAAAAATGCAACTACGACGGGCGGGGATCTTTTTAAATAATGTTTCAAGATTTCTTAGTCCTGTGTATAAGTCACACCGCTAATTTTTGCTTATTGAAGTTAGTTTCAAAAAGCGTGACTAACACAGAGCTAAATAGGATACCTCGCAATGAGATGCTCGATTATAATGATATGTCCAGTTCCAGCTTTTGAACCATATTGAGTGCTGCCTCGTACTCGATACTTAATTCGTTCAGACTCTGAATTGTTGGAGGTCCCAAACAATATCCCCACTAAAAAATAATGGAAAGTGAATTACTCAGTACCCAGACCCTAATCCAAACCCATTTTAATAAACTTAAACTTAAAGTAAATATACTACCTTGATAATTCAAGATAAAAATAACGCAAATAAATGACCTAAATACATTCAAAGCTAGTTACTTCAACATCGGTTATAACCTGGACTGATTTGATGGTAATGGCAAAATCCCTATTAAAATACATGTATTCAACTTTTCAGCATTGGCTTGATCTCAATTAGCATATGGTTTTTTATTTGATCCATTTGGCGCCAGTTAGCTCTACGTTGTTGGTAAAATTCATACTGGTTCATACTAGAAGTTTTAATTTTAATTAGACCCGCAGCAAATCACAAACTCACTGCCGTGCAATTCAAGCTTTGATCTATATTTGTACTGTTAACGAAGTATCAAGGAGAGCTTAAATAAGGTTTGCCGGGATGATGATAACAGTGGCAATTTAAATTATCCCTGTGTCGTATTCGGTCGCTCACCACGATTGAACAAGCTGCCGATCACAAACATACTTTATACAGCGTGCGCAATTTTTATGTGCGTGTAACTTTCGGAGGTCGAACTCCGCAACAGACTGAATTGTTTCTGTAAGTTAAACATTTACATGCTAAGTTGTTTTATATCAGGGCCGTTGCGTTTGATGTTTGCTGGAGGAACCGCTGGTGTATGTCTGTGGGTAGTCGTATTTCCTATTGACACTGTGAAATCAAGAATCCAAGTACTATCAATGTCTGGCAACAAGCAAGGTTTTTTTAAAACTTTTGTTGGTGTCGTCAAAAACGAAGGTATTATCTTAATTTCATTATTTTTTCTGTTGATTCTGGGATGAGATAATTCTGGAATTGATGTTTTGACAATATTACAATACATTCACATATAATTTCTCACGAATTTCGGTCTAAGAAACTCACCCAGGGATTCCTTTCCCTTCTTTATTCTTTATTAACCTGGCTTTCCACATATGTCATTTCAAATTCAATAGCAGTGTTTTTGTATGCTGTAGGCATAACGTCCGAGCGCAAAAACATTTATGTGCTCAGACAGTGTTTACTTCCTCCTTGAAAATATAGCGTTGCAAGTTGATTATTACATTCATTTCCTTGGTGAATTCTTTGCCGGTATTGCTGAGACTACTGACGCACACAGACTATATTTTAGCTATGTAAATATTATGTAACAAAAGTGAAATTTGAATTGTGCAGACAAAAATGCTAAATCGTGAACCCAAATAAACTCGTATATAGGATGGGTACAGCACTATAACTGCTACATTGTACCACTGCTGTTATTAGGGCCTTGCTTAGAAGTTCATTTAGGTTCCTAGATTAGTGATGTTGCCAAACAGTGGGTCAGTGGCATGTGAGACACATGTGGCTATTATATGCTGTAACTATATAATATGCTGCTTGTGGCGAGATTATGGCTAAACCCTTTGTTCTTTACGTGTTCAAATAATAATAATAACCCGTGAATATGAGAATTTATGTTAGAGAATGTCATTCGATATTCTTGAAAATCCTTAAAGGAATATTGCATTAAAACAAATTTATTGTTGATATTCGAATTTTTATCTTAATCTGAAACTGAAATATCTGCCTTCTGAGCTGGGCAAATTTGGTCAGTTCTGCGCCTTGCATGGGTAAGCTTTGTAAGCGCTGAATTTTCAGTAGTGTATGCTTAGCGTAACATATGTTATTATATACTGGCATTATTATCTTTTATTATGCAGTAAAATAGCAATCTTCCTCACATATTTACAGGTGTACCATACCTTTATAGAGGAATTGCTCCATGTATTCTACGGAGTTATCCAGCCAATGGTGGATTGTTTTTGGCTTATGAATACACTCGCAAACTATTCAACAACAATCCCTGATACAGTGGTACAGATATATCTGGCCGTAGAATAGGTAGATGAAATTTTATGATCGATGTAAAAATTATTGTTAAAGTCTGAACGTTTACTGTGGAAAATCCTTTACCAGTAACAGTAGTATTGTGACTACCACGACTTATTTCCTAGTCTGATGATATCATATAAAAGTGTGGGATAAAGATTAAAGAGTTTTTTCAATGAAAAATATACTTCATGGTAATAGAATGTAGGATCCTGTAAATGCTTTTAAGTTGTATTCTATTCCTGTTTTTATAAAGACCGGTGCTTATTTCAAGTTAGGAATATTATGTTTTGTATGGATGCCAATGGTATAGTATGATTTTTAATTTTCAATGAGAATATTTGTAATCATGTGCTGTATGAGGTCAAGATTTTATCTATTTAACTGCATCAGCTAAATGTTGCTGCATTTGCTGTTTCCAAATTGCTATACAACTTTAGTTGTAGAATAGCTTTAGCTATCACATCATGCAAACAATGTCTTAGAAAATAAAATTGTAGTTATTTCTAAAAAACATGCTATATTTTTTTAATTGCGTGCTTAGTTTGTCTTATTATACATAGAAATCCCATATGTTGGTTACGACTATCAGTACTGTATCCCCCATTCCGATGATTTGATCTTTCTCACCCAAATAAAACTTCTTTCTTGAAGAATTGCTAATACAATGAACTGATATTATTTTATTAGTGTACGCCTGCTAGAATTTGTGCAGGAACATCAAGAGTTGAACAGTAGAAGAATATTTATAATGTACGCCATAACGCCTCGGTTTCCTGATATAGGATTTTAATCGGATTAAGATTCTGTACTTGAGATGGCGCAAGCGAGTAATTTTAATACATGGATGCATGTTTCGTTTTATACAGCAATATTCTAACCAGCACAGGCTACATTATTCGCAAAATTTATCCTCGCAAGCTCATGTTATTGACATGTACCTATGTGTAGCACATATATAGTTTGCTTCCAATCACCCGCAATTTAGATTGTAGATGATACACTGCATTGATCTGAACTAAGCACGGTGATGCCAGTGGTGATAATGTGACTACTTTACAATTGACAACAACGGAAGTTCTGCATAATTGTGTACAATTCTAGTATCAAACGGCATTTGGCTTGAATATCTTATTGGTTTCAGAGCAAAATTCTACATGTATTCAGTGTTATCCCATTGTATATTCTGAAATTGTTTTTGTATATGTGTATTATATGCGCAGTATCTTGGTCTATCTACTCTCAGTTCGTCGAGTTGGCATAATAAATAAATTCCAATTTCGACTAAAATGTTTATAGAGCAGTTGACCCAAGACAGGTGTTAATATGGGAGAAAAGTATGTTGTGAAAAGTACCTATATTTTGCAGAGATGATTGGATTATATAAAGCAGTCATTCGTACAAAAAATAGTTTTGTTAGGAGTTGTGCGTTATGGTTAAATAAGCCGCTTCGCTCGGTGATTTTCAATGGTCCGCTAATAATAAATAAAATTCTTCCCCTATTGTTGACGGCGTTCACGTCCTAGTCTCTTGTTAGAAGTACCTATAGATATAGTAGTACCTATAGTACGTAGTCAACAGCATTAGAAAGGTTTCAAATCGTTTTTGAATGTGTATTTGCATGGATTCTGTTCATACTTTTCGTTTGTTGAGTAACCTTATGTTCCTTGGCTACGTTATACAGAAATTACAGCTTATAAGATCATAGACTTCTGTTTCATTTTGCTAAGCTGTGATACACTACACTGTACTTTCCTATCCATATTCCGTGAGAGATGGTAAAAATTATTCCAATTGCTAATAGAAGAATTTTATATTCCATGCGGTAAAGAGAGAACAGTATACGTCCGTATTTAGAAAATAAAAAGATATAATTTTTTCGAGTAGCAAGCCTAGATCATAGTTTATACTAAAAATGCGCTGCAATTATCTAAAACTGTGAAATAATAATTCCAACTAAAGCTGATAATCAGCTGAAATAGCAAGTCTCTTTATCCAGATGGGCCTGCAGTATATGCTACTTTTGATAAATGGTTAATTCGGCCCTGGGTGTAGTGAAACAATTCTCACAGTACACATCTGACGTCCATCATCAAAAAAATATCAGGCTCCTTAATCTCCTAGTTAACATTTCACGGCACTGCATGGATACTATAGCTCTGCCTTCCATGCTTTCGTTTGTAAAATTTCTTTCACAATTTGAGGTGTGAGTTTAAGAGAAAGTTAGTGTCAGTGGCGCCCACAACACGTACTATATCTGTCATATCTTTGGTACGCTAACAATGTAGATATTATCGAGGGACAACTGCAGTCGGATGTGAGTAGAGACGGCGAGTTCTGATAAGATAATAATAAATAATAAGTTATTTTACCTAAATGGAAAATAGCTAGCCAGCAGATATGCAATGTAAAATTGGAACTTTAGCAATTCGGCAAGAAAGGTTTTCTATCGCCTGTAATATTGTTTTATATGGTGTGATTAATCTTGATATCTTCCGGGAAACTTGGTTTGTTCCACCATTTAACTGCGTCAAGGTGTCAATTATATAATGGGTTTCTTTTTGAGGAATCTTAGAGTTAAGTAGTATAGTTGTATGAATTACAGAAAACCCTAATAAAACTTAGTTCATAATTTTCACTACTTTTAATAACGTTCATGTCTATGTGCCTGATAACCTCTATAATAATAGTACAGGTAGTGAGTGGCACAGAGCATCACTAATCCGGCATCCTTAGATCCAGGAGTGTTCTAGAATCTAGATTATCTGTTTTACGGGAATAACAGAAATTTATATATAGAAATCTTTATTACACATCTGACATCTCTTTCACACCTCACAATATGGCTAGACTGCAGTGGTTCTCAACCTGTGTGCCACGGCACAAAACTTTTGAAATATTCGTATATTATATTACTATATATTTATATATTCGTAAATATTATATTTTTGTGTTTTTTTTTATTATGTACAAAGAGTGCCACGAAAAAAATATAGCTTTAGTGTGCCTCAAGCTTTAAAATGTTGAGAACCACTGGAAATCAGGCGTTGTCGTCGTCTGCGACAAGTTTAAAAGATGGGGGAAATACTTTACCCAGCTGTAAAATTTTGCCAGATTATGTGATGCCAGAAATTTGATGTTCAACCAATATAATTCTAGTTAAACTTTATTTTCTGAGAGCGGTAAAATATGCTTACGTTCCTTTACAGACTTTGTTTCTGCATCATTGCGGTATATATAATATATTCATATACGTCAACTAAGTAAAGCCTCGGAACTCTCACTGACAGATCTAGCATCCTATCAAAATGAAAATTTTCATAATTGTTCTGTTCCTCATAATTTCTGGCGTTGCAAGGTCACAAGTCACAACACGTAAGTCCTTTTTATACAGGTAGACATTACAAATTCCTCAGTAAGAATGCGTGATTAGTTTTTATTTTCTTATGATTTTCTAATGGTAGGTAATATGGCTGTAACGATACATACGGCTGCGCGAAAATTGATGAGGAGAGATGAGAATACGAAATCGGAAAATTGTTTCGATTTTTAAAATTTATAAATTATGGTTATATGAGTATATGAGTAAATCATATTCATTCATTCATACATTCATTATTGCTGCATTCATCGCTTGATATCACCGACTTCATGTTGAGGAACGGCATTTTGTAACCATATAGACATTGATATGAGTGATATTAATTTTGTACACGGAGAATGCATTGCTAGCATTATAATTTATTCGTATGAGCTGATAAAATAATGTTGTATTATAGTGTTCAGATCTATATCGTAGGAATGAATTAAAGTACGTATCATGTCATTACCTGTACAAGTATAAAACGAATATAATATGAAGTGGAGTGCTGTTTTAGATCCCTTTCTTAATCTGACTATGTAGCAATGAGCACCGGTTATCTTAGTAGTAAAAATGTTTAACATTAATTGTGTTTTGGCACCTAATTTTTATATTTACCTACATAATTCAAGATGAAGTCTAATCAGATTTACAGATGTAGAGTCAGACATCGCAGGCGCATTAAGAGGCAAGAAAGGGCAGGAACTTTAATGAATGTATCATATAACTGAGATTATGAACTACCACCAATTTATACGGTTCGCCCTAGTATAGCATACAGGAAACAGGAAAAACAGGAAAAAAACATCTATTACGACGTTCACCTTTATTTTCGAAATGTATCTTCTGGAATTGTTTATACCCGTTTATATTTTATATGATTTAAACGTTCATCAACAGCCCCGGAATTAATTTCCGTAACACATTTTCCACACGGAATAACTCAATTGATATGGTAAAAAATCATTTACAGAGCCTTACTTCAAAAAACTACAAATTCAGTTGCCGGAGCGTTGCCAGACTGAGGAAGGAAAGAGAGATCCTATGTGTACTCCTGAAGGGATTGAGGCAACTATTAAGGAGCATATGAAAAAGGAAGGCCTCGATCATGAAGACGTAAAAGTATGGAAGCATGATGAAATGTGAACACTCACAATAGACCAGTTAACCTGAATTTCCACTGCCGTTTTTTTATCTTGTAATCATATATATGTGTGTGGTGTATATAAAATTCAGGTGTAAAAACCTAACAACCAATAGGCTGAATTTGTTAGCTGAGATATAGATTTGTAAGCTCAGCAGAGATGACTGTTAAATTTTTTGTTGTTCTTTGCTGGAAAAATCTGCATATGCAAATTACTGTTGCTCAAGGCAGTTGCTATATAATGAATAATTATGATATATAATGGCGCATAAATGAATAAAAAGCCACGTTATAGTATTTACTTTTATTTACAAAAACGCACTTTGCAAGATCATCGTCCAATAATCAGAAGGGCGTAAAATATATACTTATAAACTTCGGTTAAACAAAGCTCGTAACTTAGATATGAATCAATGACTTTTCTGAATCCACAAATTGCGTTAAAAGTCTTGAAATCCAACCCAAAACTTATTACGATCTTATTATGAAGAATTAGTTCAATATTTCGTACTACGCGTATCGCCGTATCACGGACCCTTAGCCTGCTTTTTTATTTCCTAGTAAACTTGAACTGCAAAATTTCCCTTTCCCAAATCTACTGTTTAGGAAATAACATTGTTGTATAGCATGATTCCCCTCACAGTATTATAAATGCATCGTCAACCGTATTTATATATAATTCACACGATTACTAGTAGCAACAAATACCATCACAAAATTCAAATTTAATTACTGAACATTTGGATGCCGGAACAAATATTCCCATGAAGAAAGAATAAACCTAAGGGTAGGTATATTTATTATACAGAGCTATTTTCTGGATTTTCATAATGCTCCGATAAGATCTAGAGTCTTTTGTTCTTCATCCCTTTAAGCTATTTTACTTAGTGATAAAGAGAGTGTTATTGAAAAAAATTCGTTTCGTCGTTCCAAGCTTCATTATCATTCACTCGCAGACCAATGATACCGACAATGGGAAAGTACATGCACCCTAATAAAATATCACAAACATTAGCTAGGATTCGACACAACTGAATTTAAAACATGTGAAGTTGAAAGCTTTGTTCAGCGTTTTTCATCCTTTATAACCTAGCGCAATCCTTGAAATTATTTTCATGTTTCAAGGAACCTTTACATACAAATTATTATATATCATTATTAACATCTGAAGTTCATAAGAAAAACATATATATTTCTCTGAAAGCTGATTTGGGCAAAAAATGTTATATGAAAGTCCCCTTTACTGTATATATATTTTTGGCAAATACTGTGACTTCATGCAATTGAAATCCTCAGAAACTGACTTGCGAGAATTTTTTTAATGATTACAGATAGATCAATATGCATAACAACAATATAAAACAATAATGAAAACATAATGAAAGAGGGAAAGGAAATGGAAACCGTAGTACAGTAATCCTTCCTCACGTTCCAGAACCCCCCGTGAAAAGTGAAAATCCGCGAAGTAGAAAACCACATCCATTTATTCATTTGAATATATTTAAACGTATTTTGAACCAATATAAATCATTTACACACTCTTCTTCACCTTAATAACCTTTCCCACACTCATTTGACCTGTTATTAAGAAAAAATTAAAAACTTTCAGCGCTTAAAGCCTTAAACATACTAGCACTGTACGGCACGGCATTTATCATGAAATAAAATACAGGTGGTTGTGGTGTTGCAGGATCTTCGAAAATCTGCGATGTGGTGAAGCTGCAAAAACTGAACCGCGTTATAGCGAGGGAAGACTGTATACCACATACCCGCCGTATAGATTAATATACTTCTAAATGATACAATAGGGTTGAAGCCTTCATTAAGACTTCACACCCAAGAATTTTCCAAGAATATGCCGTGCGTGTGTAGTATTATTGCGAATATAAAATTATACACAAAAATAACTCCGAAATACAGTTACATGTGATTAGTCTATGTATCACTATTTCGCGCGGAGCCTCTGGCGACCTCTTGCGGATCCTTCGGGTCACGCGGTCCGCCATTGTCCGTACGTTCTATAGTTGAGGGAAGTTCGACATTCGTATACCAGAATATTAACT
>QRAM01000532.1:15664-26379 GCA_013436055.1 Halocynthia roretzi | reverse complement strand
CAACTATTATCGCTCGTGGGACGATCGTAAGGGAATAAGTTATCGTTGTGAGGCAATAATCTCATTAAATTATAATATACCGCGCGCACGAATACGCCACGCGGATTGAACGAGTAGTTTCGGTCTGATGAGAACAACACCCGCGTGCGCGAACTATGAAAATAGCGCCGGGAATCTGAAAAAGACGCAGTGTAGCATTGAGTGGAAATGGGTTCGACAGAGTGCTAATGGAAAAAGTGCGTCTGCGTCTCGATACATGTTCGGCCTTCATTAGTAATACTGTACAGTAGTTCGTTATCTCTTAGACTCCGTCTAGCGAACAACTATGAAAGAAGCGGGGAAAATCTTCCGGTGTTTTCGGATTTCAGAACGCCGGATTATTGGACCTATACCTGTACTTTATTTCCAGCAACATGTTAGACACAAAATTCATGTTTTTTTTTATTATGGTAACTATTTTGACCAAAAATGCATTTGATGTTCAAGATACGCCCATGAAGCAACGTGGTTAGCCTTAAGTTCTAAAAATCGTTTCTTGAGGGATATACAAACACTAAACTCAAACTTTGGTTTTCGAAAAGATATGAACTCTTGCGTAAAGGAAAACTTATGATATAAGGCGTTTATTAGAATTGCTTACGATATATAAACAGCAGCCATGATCACTAATAATTAACACTTGTTATTACAAAAGAAACAGAAGGATTAATTTTGTATCTCACAAAAACAGTAAATGTTATCAAGTCAAAGACTTCGTAAAAGATAAACAACCAATCTGTGTACAATACCGACGAACAGTGAAATTGTGGACTAAAACCGGAGTTCCACTGCTATACTAGTATTATCAGAAGAAAAGCAATTATATCGGTTAAAAATAGCAATCATCATTACATCTACTCCACAATAGCTTTCATGTAGTGTACAGTAGTACACACAGCAATTTCAAAGTTACAAAATGATAGTAGAAAATATGGCGAGTAAACTATAAAATAAAGTAGAAAATAGAAATTTCTGATAGATACTGCACCCTCGTGTACTGCAAGAGTTGTTAACAATCGTAGTCTAATAATTTCATGATTGGACAACAAATTTTTTCTATTTGTTTAGTTTCTGTAGGGAGCAAACCTTTTTTCCAATCTGAATCAGAATAATCAAAAGGAACATGGAAGAATTCGCTTTTCATATTTCTGACAAACCGGTTCAAGTTTTTAACACTGAGAGGTATGCCAAGGCTAGAGAATAGGCTTCTCGATAGATGCTCAGGATTGCCGTGCATATCCTCAAGTCTGATAATTTGCAGGTTATCATTACCAGCTAAAAAAATATTATTATGAAGTGCTGAAGCTATACTGATTGTCCAAACAAAAGCTAATTTTTCCACAATTGTTAGTTGCCTATTCTCCTCAGAAATGTTGAGCTCCTCGTAGCGAGGAGGGGTAATGCCATCGCCTTGACAACTGTGATCCAGATTTGCATACACTTGTAACAGTGAATGTAAAGTTTTTTGTCTTTGCATTCTGCAAATAAAAATGTGAGAATAACTTTTTTTTTGAAAGTTAAAATCCTAGTTAACCCTGATGATGTGCTATGAATTATTTTCGAAAGCACTCCTGTGGTACCTTGCTTAATACGAATAATTTGTGGATGAAAAGGCTACAAAAGGTTTGTGAACAAATATAATCAAGAAAAATTGAATTGTTTTGCATGAATTTTGGAACTGTATTCGTGCATATGATTTCCTAACCCGCAATCGTTATCCTATGGTCCAATTAGATGATTAAAGGCTGATTGCACATTAATGAAAATAATAAAATACCCTTTTAAAAGAAAAAGGCCTTTGAAGGAAAATTTTTCAGGAATTAGCTTTCTTTGGTGGGGTGAAATGTCCATCAATATAATATGTAAAATAATAAACATGTCTTTACATCAAGATATTCTCACAAGAATTGAATGTGGGTACAAGGCACATCTTATCTTGTGAAAAAATTGACTCAAAGATTGCAACAGGTTGACCATAAATGGATACAAGCATTTCCTACTTTTTCTACACTGTTCTTCAACTAACAACATTTCCTCACCTGCTTTCTTTCACATCATCTGTCAAGGGTATATCCACGAGCGAGGATCCCTCACAACCAAAATTGGGCGTAAGCTGCTTTCTCCAACAACTTGGCTTATCCACGGTAGTTTTGTTGTCCAAAATCCAGAATTCAGATTAAGTGCAATGACTGCATTGGGATTTTGTCTTATCTGTTTCTTAATTCTAGTTATTTGCATGTTGGTTTCCGCTACATTGTTGAAATGCACCAGAGGTCTGTTTGTCAAGGAGTGGAACCATCCCAATGTTAGCAGGTTATTCTGGAGAGAAAAAAACAAATTCAAATGTAATGCTATACAATGCCANAACAAAAATATTTGTTCAGTTCAATCATTGAACACGGGATTTGTATTTGATATGTTATGCATCGGGAAAAAATGTGGTCCATGTAGGACTATTGAACTCTATCGGGTTAGAATATCACAGAACTGCTTGTATTAATTTCCCAGCCTAGCCTATTCATATACCCACTGTAACAAACAAGGAAGGCAGGTCAAAGAATTCGAACAATCTACCAGTGTATGGTGACATCATAACTGCACTTTAAAATTGAGCAAGTAAAAAATACTTGTAAGCAAAACAACACGAGCCTCGCATAGGATTTGTGCTTAAATGTATTTGTATTTATAAAATGCCTCGAATTATAAAACACAGAAAAACCTAATGCAAATTAAATATAATACGCGTCTTATATTCTAAGATATACAGTATGCAAGATAGGCCCATATATAACAATGAAGGGTTATTTCTGTGTATAAGTTGCCGAGACATGGTACCTTTATGTGATGATGTCACATGAATACAAAAGAATCATGATTCGGCAAAACAAAGAATGACTCGAATTAAAAATAAAAGTGATATTTTGCAATAAAATTAAACGTCAGAGTGACTAGGACTGCTTTTTTCCATTAGACAGCACAAGAGAACCATCATAGTTCACCTCATCTGACTGCAGTTACTGAGTTTATGCCAGGATTACTTTCATAAATTTACCTTACTCATTTACCTTATTCTTCAAATCAGGCCACAAGCAAAGGTCAGGTTCGGACGTATTGAAATTTCCATGAATTGGTATCACTTGCATGTTTGAGGACGGTAGATAAAGGAAGTGGCTTGAATTGTCAAAAAGATTCTCTAGGTATTCGCTCCCCGAACCAGGAAGCGAAGCAATCACGATTAAAGGTTTGGAGAAGTCATCTGATGATACAGAACTTGCTCTGAAAAGAGCAAGAATTAATTTCCAATAAGATGTGAATGAATGAAATTGTTTTATTATATAAATATCCTTATTTATTAGAAAAAACAGCTCTAAATCAGCCAGTAGGAAGTAGTACTGGTTCAACATTGATTATCCGCCAACCTTGGTTACAGGATCGTCCCTGATTATCCGTTGTGCCGTATTAACAGAGTTATTTTTAAATAGAACCCTCTGACACCCTTATTTCCACAAGCGATATGTCTCAAATACTTGAGAATGTTTTTTTAAATGAAATAAAAAATTACTAGAATGCAAACCATATTAAATTGCCTGGTCTGATCCACTGTTGTTATCTACACACACACAGCATGTGGGCTCGGCATGAGACGCCATGCAAATAACTAATTACATGGTCTGGTAAGTTTTAAAGATAAAGAAATACTTGACCCAGTTCGTAAATCATGCCGAGATAATTCCGAAATAAACAATGCCAAATCAATGTGGAACCTCTACTATTACTACTACTATTGCTGCTGCTATACATGACATAACGCACAAACAGAGAGGTTAACTCATATCATTAAAACATACCTTTGTTCTGGCTGTTCCACAACTTGACAATCAGAACTGTTGACATCTCCATCAAAGAAGCATGTTAGCCAAGTCATTATTCCCAGACATGCATATATCATAAGGTAACTGATAAATATATATATATGGATTATAAATTTGAATACATGTATATACACTAGTCCCTCACATATTTTGTGACTTTTAATATTTACTATGCTTCCTTAACATCGATGTCTAGTTCTAGGCCTTTGGCGAAGTATAATAGGACATTGTTACCTATACAAAAGAAACTTGAAATGGTGGCTAGATTATGATTGTAGGTTGTTGTCAGACCGCATCCCTATTCTCCTCATTGAAATAAATATTCAGCTATGCGAAGTTATCTAGGAATGCATCCCTCGCATATAAGGAGGGAATTTAAATACCGATACGATAATTCTATGAACTGTCAATCCCAGGTAAAGTTTTACGTGTTATCATTCCTAGTTCACACACCATTTACTAAAACCTATATCAAGTTTTGCACTCACCTTTTGAAGTTAAAACTGTGCTTTTCACGGTGCATCATGAACAGAATGAAACCAATGGCTGGGGTGAGCAATAATAAATTGAAATCTATAGCTTCATCTGTGATTACACCTTTAGGGTTGGAGACATGAAAATCCGGCACGCTTTTCTTGAAAAATTGTCTTATTATCTCGGTTTTTCTTTCTGTTGAACCTGTTTCACCACCAAAGCCAAAAAAGTGGCGTTCCGAACCGACGTCTACTCTTGCATATCCAGGAAACCCAGTCACTTTTCTTCTCTCTGTGATAGGGACAATTTTTCTTGAAGCAGATGATATAATGGTGGAAATGTGAATCTTATATTCAATGTTGTTTATAGTCAATGATAAGTGTATGCCATTTGGCCCACTCGCAGGCAAGATTGTCGCAGCAGTGATCTTGTATGTTGGACCGAAGAACAATGAAACAACTGTGTTTTCGTTGCGATTGAGATTGTATGTCACATTGACATAGTTTGTTGATGTTTCTCGTAGCTTCGGTGGTTTGATATTATGAGCAAAGGTTGAAGAGAATGAGTCGATCCCATGAGTCATCCAGAAAACTGAGTAGGCACCTTCAGGATATTCGACTTGAGCTCCTGATTGAACGAGAAAAATTATTTTTTAAAACCCTATTCCAGAAAACTTGAAATTGGCTTCTGTCTTTTGCATAGGCCCAATTGGTAACTATTTTAGGCTATGTAGGACAAAGGCAAAGTCAAGAATATTTATGTAGGTAGGCCCATTTGAATATCAAGGCAAAAATGTTTTACAATTTATGTAACTTGTTAGGTAATATAAATTATAGGAATACAAAGTGTTCGAAATACATTTCACAAACTTGGGGTTCAAACTTAGTTCTACCTCAAGGCATGATAATAACATTAGAAGAAAATATCGCGGAATTGTGATACAGGTAGAAACGCTGCCGAATTGCCGAAATTGCTGCCGTGTGAAAGCGTGTCTGAGAGTCGCAGCGTTAGGGCGTGTACTCCAAAATTTGAAGAATTTGGAAATGTAAAATCCATTCTTATCTCACGCCTGTACAAATATGGTCAGCAGGCAGGATATGGCCCACTGGCCTAGCTTACCAAATCCTGCTTTCAATCATATTTGATTATTATAATGATCATCATTGCGCTCTCCCAATACTTTGACTTAGCGCACCCTTCTAAACGCCGTTAGAATGCTATTTCCTGATTTCTAGACTATAACAGTCATTGGTTTTTAGATCTTAACTACATAGAAATTGCAGAATCGGGTTACATACCATCATGACCAAGATAGCGGAGTTTTTTGAATCCCTGCATGGCATTATGAAACATCGCAGTAGCCTTCTTCGTCTTACTATCAGTGTGTAGTTTGATGCTGTCTACCACAATTAAAACTTCTGGATTGAGAAGAAGTAATCCACGATATACGCTTGCCAACCCGAGCGACTCACTGGAATGAAAAATGAAAAGGAAAATGAGAGATATGAACAATGACCTCGTGTAGTAATAAATCGGATGCTAGTCTCAACACATTAAATGATACACTATTTACAATCACTATAAGCAATTTCATTTAGGTTCAACTAGTCTAGTGAATAGTTAGTCCCAGTGACAAACTTCCCATAAACTTTACCTTGGTTGGAATGAAAAATGCACTTGCAAATGATAATCTGATAACGGAGCTTCAGTTTCAAACTGATAACTCAAAGCATCCAATATAGCAATCCAAACAGAATGGAATATGTCAAATATCAAATTATGCAACCACTATTTTTACAAGCAAATCTTACACACAGCTTGTATATGGAAGTGAAACTAAATCCTAACTTAAAAAGTACTTTTGATCCATTTTAAACTAGACAATACAAGTGAATGCTGTAATTGCCACAAAATTAACAGCAACCCTTAACTCGAACCAGAATCTAAACTCATTGAGCACAGAATGATTGCATTTATTTCTATAGAAATTTCCACAAAATTTTACCTAACATATTTTGAGTCTATATTTGCTCGTTCATTAAGCATGAAATCCCGTATTGTTAGTGTTACGTAACCAAGGATCGCTCTACTGGTAATCAGCTATGAATATCACTAAATAAAATCAAAAAGTTATATTTGACAGAATAAAAGTCTTCAATGCATATCTTGATACTTACTGATAAGCATCAACACTTTCACCGGCGACAAAAACCATATCATTTATTTCAGATACAGAAATTATCTCTCCCATTTGAGAAGGCAAGTTTTGATATTTAAGCCAAGTGTCGCTCTCACCAAGCTGACCAACCCAGTTCTGGTTGCACGCAGGTGTTATATTCGAGCAGGAAAACAGCAAAACATTGTCTAGGTAAGAAAACTTTGGTCCATATAGAGCTTCTGTGACCACGTACTGGCCATTAGGAGAAAAAGTAAAAGAGTTCTGGTCCGGATGTTCATGTCCAGGGTTAAAATTTCTCCAACCTTCTATTCGTTCTTCATAATACTTATTGTTCAAGACGTCACATACAAATTCCCCATTCAAAGATGCGGACTTGAAAGAGAGAAACGTATTCCCAAGTTTCATTTCCTTTCCTGCTCCATAAGTCACTACGCCCCAGTCGGAAAAAATATGTAATTTCTCATAGTTTTCACCGCTGGGTTCATGTGGCAACAAGTCAGCGTTATAAAATATAAATTCTGTATGAACTGTACTCCATTGTTGAGTGGCTGAAGGAGCAAAAGGTTTCAATGATGACCTTGCTTTTCTGATTTTATCTGCCAGCCAATTGCCATAGCCATTTTTCAAAACATAGGCATCAAGAAAGACAAGCTGTGATTCGGGCCCATAGAACCAGTTAAAATTGGAGTCTCCAATGCCGATCGCACGTTGAAAACCGGGTAATGTGGTGTGATAGTAGAACCAGAAGTGATTTTTCAACCAGGGATTTTGCATGTGATCAATATCAAGATGGTACTTCGCTAAAAAGACATACTGTAGCATACCGCGAGCTGTATAGCTACCATAGGATACACCTTCATCCAAAGATCCATCTACTACATTTTTCAAAATAGTCATAGCAAAGTCAAGGTTGCTACATGCTGCTTCAATCACTGGTTTAAACTGAACCGGATCGTGTACCGATGAAACCAAAGCACCGATTAGCATTGAAGTAGTAATGGAAGCTGCATGATTATGTATATATTGTCTCGTCCATCCTCCTCTTTGCTTTATGAATAGCTTATGCAAACTCATGGTTTCTGTCTTGATCTTATTCAAATATCTTATACGCCGCTCAGGATCCAACTTTGAGTACAAAAAATCGTATGCTGTTGCAAATCCTGTTAGAGAATGACTAATCGGCACTTCGTCTTTACCCTGACTGCTTGCCACATACCAGTTTTCATAACTCTGCATCCGATCCATATAAATTTTCACCAGTCTGAACATTTCCTCATCTTGTGAGTACAAAAGGCAGTGCATGGAAAAAGCACACAGGTTATTTCCATAAATTTCATTCCAATGAGAGGCAAATTTGTCATAGCTCTTGGGCGGCAAATATTTTTCTGGATTAGTTTTAAATTCGGTTGCAGCAAATTTTATTGTTTTCGAAATCTTAACATGTGTACTGTCTGCTTTTTTTCTCATGCTTCCAATATCTTTCACGGTAAAGTACAACATAGGATGAATGGCATGTTTACTTTTCACAGGTTTTTCTATCTTTAACTCGTCTCGATCTAGAGCAACCTGTCGTTTGTCACGAGTCCTCAACGAAATGCGTTCTTTACTGTTCTTGACTTGATTACGTTCAGCGCCCATTACCATCACTGCAAGTAAAATAAGTGCACAGACGATATTGTTCCGACATAGCATAACGGCGGGAATTTGGTAGACACCTAAAAGAGACAGTGGTATATTCACACAGCTAAAACCATTTAGCAGGATACTACGGTCCAAAACTAGGCCATGGCAATTCAGTCTTCGCTCTCCACTCAAGTTCTCTGGCGCGTCGAGAAAATATGCGTGAAACTGGTGAGCCACAGGGGCAATACTAAAACCCGCAACGTGAGACGATCGCAGCGCCGTCTGTGGCCACAAGGTAAACGTTTCAAAACGTCGCGGGAAGTTTAAAAGATGGAGAAAATCATGCCGGATTAATCGGGGCTCAACCATAGGCTTTAAATACTATGGTTCAACCTGTATTTACATTTTGATGGCTGAAAATCCAGGAAAAAAGTCTTAATTACGCGAGCGTGGAAATGATTTTCACCTTGCATATAATAAGAAATTTGTTTCATTCTCTCGTCGTGTAAAGTTAAATAACCACCTATCTAAATTTGATAGCCACGAAACTGGGTTGTAGTTGTAATGTTAAAGAAACAGTGGCTTAACTCAATATTCTCTGTCCGCGGTTCACAGTCATGCGTTGTCCAGTACAGTACGCCTAACTGTTGAGTACCTGAACTGTAGGTAATTCACTGACCGATGATCGTATTATCTTTTTTGTCTTGGACTTGGTCTTAAACGCCAAACAACTTATGCCTCATATTTATGAATGGTGCAAAACAACTTTGATGTTGAAAGCACCACAATTCTAATCTATTCTCTCGATGGCGATTCAAATACACAATCTAAACATTATATTTTAAATTATATATATAAATTATTATTTTTTTATTGGTGTTATCATTACATACTTTCATTTATATTGGAACACTTGAATAACGAATAACAACTAGAATTGTAGACAATTATGCAGAACGGGGGGGGGGGTCAATTGTAAATTTGTCACATTATCATCACTAGCATCACCGTGCTTACTTCAAATCAATCCAGTGTATCATCTACATTCTATCTTGCGTGTGATTGGCACCAAACTATATATGCGCTACACACAGATACATGTCAATAACATGAGCTGAATTTTCAAGTCAACAGCACTGACTTCAGTTTCATCAGCACAGGAAGGTCTGTTACTTAAAAAAGACTCCTCATCCTCAGATGAGGGATGTGGTACAGGAATGTCAAAACCATCAAAAACTAGTCTATGAGCAGACTTGCAAGCAGGATATATAATTTTGTATGTAATTTTAACAACACAATAACAATCTAAAAATATATTCCGATGCAGATAATTCTTGATACTCAATGTACTCAATTCGGAAATACGATTTAAATACGCTTTCATTATATTTCAGTATTTCGAATTTCACAAGTGTGTAATTTCTTTCCGTTACGGAAAGAGCGTAAGACAGCGATCTGAAAAAGCAATTTCCATCAGCAGTGATTTTTCTGGTAATATTGGGTGTTTCCATCCCTTCTACGATAGGTATTATGTTCAAATATTCACATTTCATGCCGAGTCTTACGACATAAAGCTAACATAGTGATAGGCTGCAAAGGTCTAAAATCCACTTATTCACCTATTTTTTCATGGGTAATTTCAACATCATATTCCGATAAAAGTTGAATGTTGCCCTGCTCTATTATTTCAATATGATTCTCTTCAGAAATTTGATTTTTGAATACATCTTTTGTGCTTTGAAGGGGGGCTGCTTGCATTGTTATATCATCATCTATTTTCACAGTATTTGAAATAGTTTTCTGAAAAACTTTGGTTCCTGGGCTGTTAACTTCTGTTTCTCTCTTTTCGATTTCAATATAACTTGCTGGCGGAGTTATTTCGGAATTTATTTCCACTGTAATTTTTTCAAGAATTGTTTCATTGTATTTTGTATTTTACGATCGTTTCTTTTAGGAGCAATTTCAGTACAACCTTTTTGCATCACGCTAACGTTTACGACTCTTACTCCGAAATTTGCAAAGGGAATGTGCATAGAGCGTATCAAATCACAGCAATGCTGATACAAGTTTGTTATTTCTCTTACTGTACTTTTCCCATCACAGTCGCATAATCCTTACTCATTTCTTGAATGCGGATCAAAAATGGATTCTTGCCGTCTTGTCGAATTACAACAAATGAAGAACAATGTATTATTATGAAATACGCTGAATGTTCCCAAAGTGCTTTTTCCAATGCGTCTTCAAGTGGTAAGATATCGTGTCATACATACTGACAACACTAGGAATTTCGTTCAACAATATGTAGTCTTCTTTGACTAGATGTAGGCGTTCAACTTTTATCGGAATATGATGTTGAAATTACCCATGAAAAAATAGGTGAATAAGTGGATTTCAGACCTTTGCAACACCAACGGGAAGTGATCAGCCAGATTCTATTATAGGGAGTTGATTTGTACAGGGAACTGATTTTGGTAATGTTGTAACCAAATAGTAGCCCCCCCCCCCCCCCCCACGGAATATGTTATGTA
>QRAM01000532.1:0-12446 GCA_013436055.1 Halocynthia roretzi | reverse complement strand
TTTGTGTTGATGATACGAGCCTGTGAATAGAATTGAAGTGTACATACAAAAACGTGTATTGATTTATACCTACAAAGAGGCATCATTTAACCGAAGTATTACGTTTGTTTTACGCGATCTTCTGAGTATCGGACGAAGATAGCGGAGTTCCTCCTTGTAATCAGGAGTGTATTTGTAGCGGTTCAAACAACAGAGTACAAACTAAACTAACAATAAACTATAACCATAAGCTAAGCCACAACATTGGTGACCTACAACAAAACTGAACCGCAACAATATCAGTGTGTCTGTACAGCATTTGACTAAGATTCTGTTACCTGATAGAATGTCGTACTTCAGCTCAATATATGATATTGGATCGTAAATATATTGTCCAATCGATCTTCCCGGTTTGCCGTTTTCGCCAGGTGGACCCTTTTTACCTGTCGGCCCAGCTTGGCCAACGTTCCCTGCATAAATATTAGAGGTACAAGTAAACGAGGTACTACTCGAGTCTTTCACACTGCTAGATGAATGTTCACAAACGAGGATTAACACTGATAGTAATAAGTAAGACGATAGATCCATTCACGATTGCTTCGAATGTTTTCTAAAAAAACTCCAGATTCACTAATGTACGCTGTACTTCAATTAAGTCATAATTCAAAGGTATTAAAATATAAAATCTTCAAAATAGTCCCAGGATAGGCTTTTATTGACTATATTTGTGACTAGATGAATACATGCCGTTGATTGGTATCAGTTGATCTGCTCGGCACTCAATTATATCAATGTTGTCAGACAGTTAGCAAACCGACTACCGTAATTTAGCACTGTCAATTTGTGTATTGAACTCTGACCCCTATGCTGTGCTTAAAAAAGGAAAAGGACCAACTCTTGCTGTGCATGAACAGAAAGCTTTCCTCGTCCATACACGCGTCCAATTTCTCCATTCGCGGAGACTCGATAATTCTCTGTTAGAAATGGAAGTCCCTTAGATGTTTGATATGCTGAGACGAACAATCAACCAAAGGAGAGTAATTTCTCCAACATCATTATTGACAAATGCCATTGCTATAGAGCAGGGCCAAAGGCTAAATCAGCGCTTATCTATCAGCGCAATTACTATATATGAATCATCCCGTTTTGATATACCTTATAACGGTTCATTATGTGGTGTTGGTCTGAGTTGTAGTTCTGAATAAGTATTTATATTCTAATCAAAATGAATGCTTTCGATACCATTGGTTTATTATAACTCGCGGAGCAGTGTAAAGCCACTTCATTCTAGTCATGAGCATAACAGTGTAATCACACACCGTGCAATTCAACCAATGATAATGATGACCTTGAAGGAAGAGTGTTTTGCTAGCTAGCTTTGTCGACTTATACACTATGCAAATGTACCGTATCGAAAAGGGTAGTTAAAATTTGTTCACATAAGTGCATAAGCAAACATACACCAAGGTGTGGTCGCTGCGCAACGGCAATTCCCTAGGATGGCAAATTCGAAAATGTTGATAAAGTGTCTGGTGCAGTGGTTCTCAACCGGAGCCACTTGGCTCCCAAAAGGAGGAATTTAAAATTCCTGGGAGGAAACTTGCACAAGGGGGAAATTGGGAAGGAATTTGGAATATAGTTTCTAGGTGTTTTATTCTGTTTACGCAAGGTCATGATAGTTTTTTAGAATCTAGATTTAGAATCTAGAATCTGGTTTAGTGTATGTTTGTTTTAATTGTTGCAAGGGGCAAAAATTTTGGTATCCCACTAACTCATTATGAGTGATAACATTAACTTCATTGAAGCTATAAATACTTTCAATCGTCTGAAAAAATAAGAATATTTATTGATCAAACCCTCTAGATTCTAGACGCAATTTAAAAATTATCACACGAAATTTATCTTCTTAAATTAGGGAATAGGTAATTGGTGAAAGATCGTTTACCTCTTTTCATAAGGATTTCAGCCACCTTACAATACTCTGTATTCCAGCTACCGTTTCATTACAATGGGTCTCTACAAAATTTCCCGGTAATTCTTGGTTCAAACCCAATACACTACTTGCCTCGAAGGCTACTTTACCATCAAAATTTACGAAACACAAACGAACTGTCAGTCGCGATTCCTTCTGCAAAAATGCAGGTCCTCCAGCGAGTAGAGCTACGCTAGCTTCATTTAATATTGCGTCACACATTTCTGTACCAGTGTGGATATTTCTTGTTTTGAATTTTGAGCGATACGGTTCGAAATCAGGAAACATGTAATAACCGGCTGCTGGCTTCGAAATTTTCACTCCTGCAGAGACTAATTCACGTAAACAGAATTCCGCTACGGCTGATAGAATCCTTGTTTCGTGTTGAACGTAACTTCTGAGGTTGTCATCATAAGTGAAGAGAGTTTTTGCCGCATATTGCACTGGACACGATGCGCTCGTATAGCTGTTGCTTGCAAAGGCTTCTACGGCGTTTAAAACGCTTCTCAACTCGTTCGGATACATGTGATAACCCAGTCTCCATCCTCCACAGCTGGCCCATTTCGAAATTCCCGAGCTTACAATAGTCTGCTGGGGCAGTACCTCACTTATCGAAGAGTGCTGGCCATTGAATGTTAAGCGAGCATATATTTCATCACTAAGTACCAACACCTTCTTTTTGCCTATTACCTGAGCTAAAGCGTGTAACTCATTCCTACTATAGCAAGTACCAGTCGGATTGTCTGGATTACAAAAGATAAGCAAGCTGCCCGGCTTAGCGTCTTTTAAAGCGTTCTCCAGAAGCGCTGCGGACAACTTATAGGCTTCGTCTGGTGACGTTTCTATCACATGAAATCTCTTATTACTGAGAATAACTTGTGGTTTGTACGTAGTCCACGTCGGTGAAAGAAGGTATACATCTCCCTTGATCACGTTCATCAGCAAAAAAGTGAGCTCTTTTGAGCCTGGCCCTATGATAATATTTTCCTCGTCAAAATGATTCAGAGAATCCAGTTTGGAATGGAATTCACGTATGGCTTCTCTGATGCTACGCAGGCCTTTAACAGGCAAGTATTCAGCCCGACCAGCATGCTCTTTCAAAGATTCTTGTGCACTAACAGGAACAGGAAAAGGTGACTGCCCAAATCCAAGATGATAGATATTTCGCCCTTGACCTTTTAAAGTCTTCACTTTTTCATTCAGCACTAAATTCATTGCCGGAGATATATCAGCTAAGCGATCTTGAACAAATTCCATTTTGAGAACAATGCTGAAGTACTGAATATGGTTTATGTCTACGTTCAGTTTCCGGTTTCAACACTATAGGAATAAAAATCGTGATGTAATGATTCTGTGCAAGTTTCATTGAATTTCGTCCGCGGGAATACCTTAAAATATTTTGGGGCCCTAAACAAGGAAGTTACTAATTTTTATTTGTATGAACCGGAGTTTTCCGTAATTAATCACTTCACATTTGTATTTGAGCCATTACTCGTTCAAAAGTTATGGGCCTTTATTCTCACTTCGTGGCGCACTGGAGATCAAATAAAAAAAAATGGAGCACTCCTCATGGACAATAAAGAACTTAGAAAATGATGGCTACTTTATTTAGCTGCCACACGATACACCTGCAGAAGCGCACCATTTGAGAACTACTGGTCTAAATATAGGGAGTAGAATTCAATTCTACTCCCTATATAAACAGTAGCAAATGGCCTAGTCCTTTGAAGCTGTGAAATTCGAATTCTATACTCGAATGCCTATACGCCTATTGAATAGATATTACCGGTAGTGTGGGCCTTCTTGAATAGCAGAGAAATCATCTTCCGTTTCTTATTATCATCATTTCAATTCACTAGAATTTTAGAAACCGATCTCCACTGTTGAATACTTTACCTTTTTCAGTTCACTTTGTCATTGCGCATAACCTTTCTGATACAGCTATGATCCTTTCACACCTTTGCTCACGAACCTAATACTGTGGCACATTTGCACATAACCTTTCTGATACAGCTATGATCCTTTCACACCTTTGCTCACGAACCTAATACTGTGGCGCATTTGAATAAACACTGTATAAGTGCATTGCAAGTAGAAACTTAAACAATAGCCACGATTAGCCAATGCTTATCAAACCTGTCTCGAAAACGTATGTTGAACAAACACTACATTTCCCCACTCGCGAGCTTACTTACTGCACAGTTTATAACTATGAGTCAACCACACGAGCAAAGATCTACAATCCAGGTAACTCGAACATTAATATCACGAGTCGCCACTACCACTTACCTAAGTTATTTTATGCCATACTGACTATATATTGATCCACTGGTTATTTTAGTGGTAGAAAATACTTAACTGCAGTAGTGCTTCGGCAATAAATTGGATTTCCATAATAAAACTATCCAAATTCAAGTTTGATTCAAGATAATCAAGTACTGTATATAATTACGAGTCGGATAGCAAAAGCTAAAAACAGGAAAGAGTGCTTCGGCTACAAGTAACGCCGTACTGTATACACAATTCTTGCTGATTAAATAACTGCCGTGATTTCGACTCTATACTGAGGTATGTGGTTTCTACAGAATACTGCTCCACGCTATCCTTTGTCCATTGTCGAAATGAGCATAATCGCTGAATAAATGTCTGCAGATTATTACATCTTTACTTTTTCTGCACCAGTACGATGATAACCAAAATATATACGATTTAATCTGACTGCAATAAACTTTATATGCAGTACATTGTAGTTCGTCTATCTCCATTTTAATATATTGATACTATTGGATGACTGGAATAGTAGTTGACGGTGCTGTCCGTTGTAGTCGGGGTTTGTCACCGAGGCAAACCGTATACATTATTTCTAGTTCATAATCTCCGATACAAAATACATCAGTATCGAAATGTTGGGAAATCAAAATCAAACGATTCTTTATTGCTAGTTCTAACGACGGCCATCATCGGATCACAATTTACAAGTTGTGACTTTTAGATAGCTGGTACAAGATTATCACTGACGAAAAGGGATGCGATGCAAGAGAATATACGGTATACAAAGAGAAAGAAAGAAAGAGCAAATACTGTGCTATCTAACGAAGACGGCATTATAAACTCAGGTAAGGAATTGCGGAATTTGGAACTGTTAACACCAGATTTACAGATTTACTTTAGAGAACTAAAATTTATGAAAATGATACAATAAAGTACTAATTTAACTCACAAGTAACACTTTGAGATTATACAAAATGTGTTTAAGCCCTACCTGTTAATTTGAACATACACCTGCGGCAAGTGGACTGATTGATTATGTAGCATTCAATTCTCGATCATGAGAATGGATCAAAGTACATCATGTCATTTCCTATACGCATGTAACAACGGATGTAATATATCGCGTAACGCTGTTCAGACCCCTTCTCACATCGACTGTATAGCAATAGTATAGGGAGTATAATTTGTACAGAAAACTAGTGATGGTAATATTTGTGACCAAATGATAATGGAGAATATAAACGATAACGGTATATGTTATGTCGTGATGATATACTGACGTACAATGCTGGGAAAGATGTGAAGCCCAAAAATCACGTCAGTATATCATCATTAACCGCAACAATAGCACCGGTTGTTTCAGTGGTGGAAAAGATTTAACTGCAACTGAGTTTGGCAATAGATTGACTTTCCATGATAAACTACAAATTCAATATGAAGTCAAATCGGGTATACGGATGTCGAGTCAGACTGCACAGGCGAATAAACATGCAAAGGAACTGCAAGGAATAATAATGAGTAAGCTTCTAACGGAGAGCATATGTTGTTATCAAAAATATATACCGTTCGCCTCAGTAGCTAAAAAGAATCATTGAAACATTAAACTCGTCGGAAGACTCGAAATAAGCTTAGCCGAAGTTTTTCAAAAGTCTTTGTGTATGCTATATCTCGAATTACGTTTGAAAAGAGTTATCCAAAGTGATAGTAGAGTTGAGAATCCTTGATTCTAAAATCCGAAAACCTCCTGAATCCGAAAGTTTTTGGAATACTGACCAATAATGCATGACATGCTTGTACATTACTTTAAAAATAAAATGTTGACTTTTTCCAGTTTTCATTTTGTTCACCTGTAATACTTATTCAATGCTTTGTTTTTATACCTTACATAAAACCAAATAGTATAGTAAAAAATCATATACAAATGGTGTATGTTTTTTTTATGTGTAAGGGAACCAGCCAAGGGCAACAAAAACGTATGAAAAAGGGATTCTCAACTGTAATAGCTTATCATGGTTCTTACAATAGCAGATTTGCAGTTTATGAGAATTTATAAAATATAAGAATATCACACATCACACAATATTAATTCTATAGATCTCCAGCTATCCTGATCAATTCTGAAGGCATACAGAATACCATCTAATAAAGTCAAATAAAATTGTTATATAGGTTTGCTAACATATCCCTGCAGTGTTGTTTAGGTAATGGTAACAAACTACATTCATTTCCAAAATATACTCCTACAAGTACAATCTGCCTATAAACTTAGAAATAAGATCTGTTTTTAGTATAAGCTAGCCTAAGTTGCAATTCTGCAATGATTTTGTGCTCAGAATAGTCTACAGTATATTACCTAAGCTTACATTTTCCCCTTACCACACCGAAGTTTGGGACGGGTACTTCTGCTATCTCATAAATAAAGGAGAAACTGTGTGTGTGTTTAGATGTTCGTTCGCCCATAACGCCAAGGGTTATTTACTAAGCGGTCTGAAAACTTGCACGGAGATCGGTTTCAGGCAAAAACTGGTTATAGGCTACTTGATTTCAAATACCAATACCCAAAATGATTGAAGAGGCTTAGTGCTGTTTACACTCAAGGGCGACTTATATTAATATTTTTACACAATTTCGCACAGCTTACAATTGAATAAATACGGTATATACGAATTTGAGTGCAGCGCAACGAAGAAATTTCCTCGTATGGGAGTTTTCGCTGAGGGACTGAGATTAGACCAGGTGTTCTCTATTAGGGGAGAATTGAGATCACAGATTGGTAGATTTAAAATGTTGTATTGTATACATATTATTTGGAATGCACCTTTCAAGTCAAGCAATTTTGAAAAGAGAGATGACATTCCGACGTTTGGTGGAAATGGGCAATGAGGCAAAAAAGGTTGACAAACAATGGATTAGACAATGACATGGAATACAGCACCATGTTTGTATAACGTTTTCAAAAAATTAAGTCATGACCATATAAATTCAAGCACTTTCTATAAAACGTAAAAAAATATAGATAATAAATAATTTGCGGTTGTCATCTGCAAGCAGTAGTATAAGTGTAGTGTAGTAGAAATAACGAAGGTTTAAATTTAAACAATAATTATGGCCACCATAGTCAAAACTTTTCAACAAAGATTCCAGGAAACATACCAGCTTTTCCACTTTTGATATCGAATCCTCTGTACCAACCATCCTGTTGAACTTTCTGTACCATTACCACATCACCAGGCTTGAGTTCAAGCTCACCTGGACCACTAGCAGGGTAGGGCATAACAGCACGAAATCTAAATATAAACACTGTGATGTTGAAAACATTCTTATAACTGTTGAAGATTTACCTACAATATATTGTTATAAATTTATATACTAGCAGGAACACACTGCTCTCTGGGAAACAGTGAAATATGTGGCGAAGCATTCAAGGTAAATCGAAAGTGTTCTTATTTAATGTCTATCTAACTCGATGCGTTTTCAAGAAAAAGAACATCATCCTTTGTTACAGATGACATTATATTCGGAAAAAAGAAGTGTATGCAAGTTTTGTTGAAAGGCTGGGACACACAACATGCATATTGCAATTTCCATTATATGGTCAAAAAGGTTTAAGGGGCCCTGTTGTAATTTATAGTTTCCCAACAATTCCCCCTTTTTTTTTCATCAAAGCATGAAATTTAGAACACCTACAAATTTTTGTTATTTCACTAGGAAATGCTGCATTTCCCATGCTGATGAAGTAGTATTCAAATGGGAAAATTCAAGAGTACTTGATATGTATACGAGTACATCCTAAGTGCCTACTTGTTGCACTGTCAAGTAGCTCAAAGACTACATGTAGAAATGTTGATTAATTGCGATAAAAACTATACAGTATAGTATTGCATTATTGCTATGCTAGATTTTTCGAATTGTCACCAATTGTTCGCTAAAACAAACAGCCAAGTGTAAATATACTCTTTTCCGTACAACTATTATCACCACTTAGGACCCATTGTTTGGTGCTGAAGTTTCTGAATAGAAAGGCAAGTGTAAAAGCAAACATACTTTTCATCTTCCCTACTCTTCAATTTCTTTGTCGAAGTAATCTTTTTGATAAAACCATCATTTCCTGTCTTATCCTTTTTCTGTTTTGTGGACAATCATGATTATTACAGAGAATGAGTTCTATATATGTGAAGAGTCGCTACACCCATGTATCATCATTATCATGTGTTACCTTTTTCAAATCTTGGATTTGTGCCGGGTCAGAACGTACTTCTATTTCGCTTGATTTGGAATCGGGTTCAAGTTTTTTGTTTTCTAGTAGATGAAAGCAAACATCAGAGATCGGAAATATAATTTGTGAAAGTGATTGATTGCACTTCCAAATAATTATTCATTCATTACCAGGGGAGATAAAGTTCACATCACCATTTTCCAACAAATTTTTATATGAAATATAAGCTTCCTGTAACCTCGTATCTCTCATAAGGGATTGAATTAACCTCTGGTTTGCTAAAAAAAACTGAATTGCAGTGCTGCGAAATTAGTTTGGAAAGCTCTGCTCAATTTTAATGTCACAGACACCGAACGCAAGTGTGTTTTGAATCAGAAACAGCTTCCATATTAAAGAACTTCTATTTAAATATTCAATACCAGCACATTCTCACCTCGAGAAATAAATTGAAAGTGCAAAATTAAAACATGCCACCAGTGCTGTAATGGCAGCAATAAATCCAATAAAAGAATTCTTTTGCTGTCAACAACACCAGCCTTCAGTTCACGAGCCTAGTCTGCTAGTATATATATTAGGGTTGCACCAATTAATTGGCATATAAGCGGCAATCGACATATCGTTTTGATGATTAGCCATTATTTTTTAATAATATTGATTGACACCGATGATGAAGCAAGAAAACCATGGGTAATAAAATAAATTCGGGAAATACATCGGATATGAAGAAATGCATAAGAAACTTTATCATTTTTTAGGACACAAAGTAAGCCTACTAGTGTAATCTAACCCTATCCCAAGCGATCGAACGTGCTGATCTACAATATAAATAGTCGGTGGCCTGTTAACCTGTATCGGCCGATAATGCAAGGCCGAACAATCGGTAATTGGCCAATTTGCTCATCGGTGTCTCCCTAATATATATTATCATTAAAATGACTTTTGGAACTGACCAGAATGAGGATTTGATGAAGGTGCCAAATGATTTGGTGACGAAACAGACCTGGGTACTGAGGGCGGTTTTGAACTCTCTGAAGAATTACAATCCTGAAATTTAAAAAAATAACTTGATGATTATAAACCAAAAAGCTAAATCATCGTACAAATCAATCCCTAAAATCCTGATGTATTTGGAGTCTACCAAATTAAGGGCAGTATAATTTTCTTCCAACTGTCAAGAATTCCCAAACATTAGTATCATGGCCTAATGTTTATTGTTCGTTGCACATTTTCTGTTTCATTTTCTATTGTTAGTCGATATAACACTTTACCCAAGCAAAACAACAATCGGGTACGAATACAAGCGGTACGATGTATTAGGAAGTGCAGTGGCGGAATATACATGCCCCTTGTTCGCACCAGTTTGATCCGGCTATCATCGTCAATGGAATTAGAGATAAAGAATCGTTTGATTTTGATATTAGACAGCGTTTCACAACAATCATGTACAATTCTGATACCAAATCACACTTTGACAACAATGCTCGGCATATTAATCGAAACCTATTTTTCTTTAAGATTACGGAACCATTACTAGGCATACATACCCCTCTAGTACAATTTGCATTGGAACCAAAAAACATAACATGACATTGCTTGCTTGCTATTTATGTACAACCAATCACATCTCTACATTTTACAACATAGTATAACTCAGTTACAACCAATCACATCTCTACATTTTACAACATAGTGTACCTGTGCTGACCAGCGCCGTTGCTGATTGTGCTTATGCGGAGATTTAGGAGAGGCCCAGTGACGGGGCGCAGCCTTGTACAGAGATCCACTTCTAAAAAATCACAAAACATTTCCATATACTTGATCAGATTCAGTAGATTTATACAGTAAAAAGCAATTCCTTATCCTGAAGAGTATATTCATGTACCTGAACTGGATGCAAATTATATCTCCTTCATAGCCAATCTATGGTCTTATTTCACAAACTATGTCAGTGAGCATTGATGGGCTTTCATGGCATTGCAATTTATTTTGAAAACTAATCTTATTGTTGTTGCAATAAGAAATATTACTGTAGCTGATTAAGATTGAGCAGTAATTCAGTGTTAGCAATGAAATATACTTTTTTATCATTTGTTGAAAAGGGGGCATAATACTTTTTGTCTAGATTTTCCATGTTTTTTACCAAAAAATGAATATGGGCTCTATACAGTAGCGTACTGGATC
The DNA here is from genome assembly GCA_013436055.1 of Halocynthia roretzi. NCBI lineage: Eukaryota > Metazoa > Chordata > Ascidiacea > Stolidobranchia > Pyuridae > Halocynthia > Halocynthia roretzi. Next base: position 1,827 of record QRAM01000532.1, on the reverse strand, counting down.
TCAAAATCAACCCGGGCATCCTTCACCTCTAGTTCAACCGGTTAATCCAAAATATATAGCGGAGCCAACAAGTAGGCTATTGCTATAGTTAAAACTGCTCAAAAACTATAATGCGGTGTCAAAGTCGACCTTCCGATATTTAGCGCGGAATATCTGTTGGAGGCAGTAGTTTTCTGTGACAATTTTATGTTATATGATTCTGCATGCACTTACCCTGGACCAATAGGTTTTGTGTAGTTTCCAGGAAAAACTCCCGATTTCTTGGTAATGGAACTGACGCCTCGACACCACCCATCATTGCACACCTCTGTGATACGATATCTCTCACCTTTCGTTAGTTCAAGCTCATCTTGTTTCTTCGGTTTGTAAGCGTAGACAGCAATAACGCTAATGTGGATAAAAAAATACAATGCAGAATGTTTATTGTACCGAAGGAATATCAAAGATAAAAATTAAATTGTCTAGTCAAACTTACTAATTTAAACTTTCATCATTGGGCACTATGGACCCTTTATTTGAATGCGATGGAGAAATCTTTTTTGCTGCGTGAACACCATGCATGGCTGGATTAGCAATATCCTTTTTCTAAAGAGTGATACAATATAAGGTGAAAATTCCAAAGTTATATAAAAGTATATTGAACAGAAGAGTTCCAGCACCTAAGATCACCAAAAAACCATGGATAGTAGTGAAGCCCCTCCCCACTATACCATGATTTTACTGTGCAAAGTACATACATATGATAGAGTTTGAATAAAAAAAGAATTTTAAATAATATATTCGCCTATTGCGGGTACTCATTACCATCTTCCATTTTTGTTGCGATGATCTGTGATGATGATGACAATAATAAAGATGATAAGAAGTGCAGCCATGCTCACAGTTAACAAGGGCTTTAATAACAACTACGGCGATTACGCCATTTCAAAACTTTGCTTACGATTGCAACCCAAGTAAAATAAAAATATATGAAAGTGGCTGTAATCAAGTGTTCAATAGAAAGGAAACACTGATCAAAATTCTAACATTTAATGAACATGAATTGAATCATAGCATGAGGGGTAGTTTGAGGGAGAAAAATTCCCATAGCAAGTAACCCGAGAACTTACCTGTTGGCCATTCCCTGCAGCAGCAACACTTGAAGTCACTTTTGTTGTGGGTAATTTTGCAGCAAGACGATTCTGATATCTCGGAGGAGTTGGCAGAGATAAACTTTTACCTGAAGGATTCACTGAGCCGAGGTCCTTCACTTTGTTACCTTTGAACAGAAGTACACACATGAAAGACAGAATTCATGACATGACGGAACTGTCCGAGATATCATGTTCACATCTATTCTATTGGCTAAATAATATTTTCAAATGATGACTCTTAAACTATGGAAATAACATCTCTAGCATTGCAACATCTCTGGTACAAATAATGTACAACAGTAGCCGGGAGTAAATTGCTCCAACACATGATTGAGCTGCAATAAAAGTTTCTCTCTGTTTAATGGCTTATTGTGTAGTGTGGTTTTCTAGTCATTTATTACCTTTACATTTATTTACTCACAGAACAATTATGTGGCTAATTGCTTTATCAAGGTATTGAGAAAAATTCCTTTTTTTGGCGGATAACATATCTTGATTTACAATGCACACATAAATAATATCAAGAGTTGAGGACAGCTCTAATAGGAAATCTTATATTCAGTTATGAATAATATGGATTATACAGTAATTTACACATGCACCAATTCTACGATTCACAAACGAGTCTTGTTAAAAAAACAATTCAACACGCGAAACAATCCTGTACAATTCCAATAACAAACACAGTTAATAC
>QRAM01000531.1:0-46624 GCA_013436055.1 Halocynthia roretzi | reverse complement strand
CCCCTACCCCCCCCCCACTCCAGTTTAAGAACCCCTGCTAAAAAAGCAATGAGCTGTTTTATTTTGTAGTTGGAGGTTACACAGAATACAAGCACAGCGTATTCTGCAGAAGAAACAACGAAATCTGCCTATGTACGTACCTGATTTACCCCATATGTGGCGGACTCAACCCTTTAAGACGCAGTCCTTTACTGTAGCAAGTATACTATAGAAGCAATGCACTGTTCTATTTTGTAGACGGAAGCCACACGAAATACAAGCACAGCAAATTCTGTAGAAGAAATACCGAAATCCAACTTTGCACTTGCGATTGTTTTGCTCACATTTGCAATACTTCTATTGCTCACCGAGGTACAGTGCAATCGAAATTCCAGAGTATAGCAAAAACAGATTTCCCGTTATATACGCGATACTTCATTAAATAGGTCTTATACATTGCAACATGAATGGAGGCGCTGGGGTTAAAGGGGTCGCCATTGAGCGTTTTAAATGGAATAAGGGTCATGTGAACGCATCATTGGGCATGATAAAATTACGATGACTGCTAGATTGCGTTCTACTAAATTGTGTACAATAGTAACAACGTCCATCAGAATGATTTCTAATCGAATAGACAGTGGTCAATCAGGGTGAAATGGACGTCTCAATAGAATTCGAAAGTGCCCCACGGGATGGTGTGTAATAACGTATGGAAAAGCTAGGTTTGACCAACCTAATTTCGGGGCCAAAGGCGGATGGTGTCGATAAAACTGAAACGATATCTCACCAGTACAATAACCGGTGTTTATTGCAACATAGTCTATGTAAAAAAAGGTCTGGACAGCGTTATGCGAAATATTATATTCGTTGTTACACGTGTATAAGAAATGACAAGATATGTACTTTGATTCATTCCCACTAAATTTTAGCACCATGCAATATTAACTATGGTAAAGCCAATATTACTATTTCAGGTTTACATGATGATCGCACAAAGGCTGAGATACTTCTTGGTTCCTGCCAACTACTTAGAGTTGTTTCTCTATAGTTCAGCGATAACAATTGCTTTAACAACAATCAGCGAATGGACAATTGTGAGTATAATAATAGAAAACAAAATCACTATTTCTCTAGCATGAAATATCTTGGCATTGACCTGCGATCTGGGAATATTGTCTAGCAGTGGTTTTCAACCGAGGGGTCGATTTTCTGGGGGTAGCAGAATCATTGAGAAAAGGAATAGTTAAAGACAACTGTCAATCAGGCAGAATTTTAGGTTAAAAATATCTCAAAAATGCTGTTACATCCGGTTAGTCTATTTGATCTATTTGCCCAACCACCAACATAGTGGAAACCAGAATAGATAATGTTCAATTCATTTGTTTCACAGGATTTCGACGGGATATTTTGTGTGGCGGTAATTGGCGTGTTCTTTGCATGGTTCAACACCCTCTTGAGAATGAGAAAAGTTCCATTTTTCGGAATATATCTCATTATGTTTACAAAGATTTTACGTAATTCAATCGTGGCGATACTAATCTTTACGCCTCTGCTTTTGGCATTCTCTTTCTCATTCAGTCTGCTATTGGGAAATATGGTGAGAATAGTATACAAATAGTATAGTGGGAATAGTTTACAAACTGCCATGGAAACACTACAAAATACGTTCCGACTAACAAGGCAGGAAACTACGCAATCATTGTCCAATATTAGGAAGGTCCCATGAATGAAACGTAATACTTCGGTTAAACGATGCTCGAAAGTAAGGTATAAATCAATCAAATATTTGATGTCTATATTCTTCAGTTATATTTTAGGTTTATATCATTAAACACAATTTTTGTAATTACAATGATCTTACAAGCAAGCATTAAAGTCACAATCTTATTATTAGAACCGTTATCAAGTTTTCTTTCCACTCCTCGTCTCACCATGTCATGAGACCTCTCCCTCATTTCGCTTGTCAACTTACCTATTAATTTTCCTGTAGGTCTCAACAGTAGTATTATATTGTATTGTATTGTATTTGTGTTCTTGTATTTTCCACTACTATTCGTCACAATTAGCATTAGTTGACTATAAAATTTTAATCCCTATAAAACGATTTTGTTATTGCAAAAAATCATATGGTCAATATTTGGACCATCCCGATGTAAGTAATATTCTACATTTTTTTCAGCCGTTATTCAGACTGAAATACGTGGTCGCCTCAATATTCGTCATGATTTCCGGAGAAATGGAATATATGGATACCGTGGCAAATAAATCATCACTGGTAATATTTGCAGCAATTACAATTACAGAAAAGGATCCGAAATTTGGGTTTCAAAAATAACAATATTTCACTCTACGCAAATAAGGCTCTTCCCTATTATAAGGTGCAAAACGTAAATTTGAAAAAAAATGATTTGAATAAGGTTTATCATCTTATTGGCCGTAAGGTGCAGTATTTATTTAGTACTATTCAATGCTGCATTTCCGTGGCCAGACCATGGTAGCAAGGGAAAGCACCGTATATTCACAAATGACACTCAAATCAGTTCATGTATTAATTAATGAAACTACTATGATTCTGCTGAAAGGCGAAACATTAGCATGGTACTAAGAAACATGGGACTTCGCTAGACCACCTCTTGTTACTTGGTTTTTTGTTAATTATCTAGCACTATTTCAGAATCCCGGCATCAGACATAAAGAACTTGTTTTAGCTGGTTACGTCGTATTCATCATAATCATGGTGATTTGTCTGCTCAATATGTTGGTTGGTTTAGCTGTCAGTGACGTTGCAAAAGTGTACTTGAAATCATTAAAGGAAGAGATGATCCTCAAGGTACGACTTATTACTACAGACTAAGGCTGAACCCAATTTCTTACTATTACGGACTTTCCTACTCTTACGTGGTAATCTCATACATGAGGCTTATCCATAAACACATTTTTTTTTAAAGAATGAAGTTTCTTTCACGCATATTTTCCGTTATCTCATTCGAATCTAAAATTGTCACCTTTGAAAGACATAAGCAAATCCTAACCCCGGTCTATGTAACATCTATGAGTACCAGCAACCCTACAGAAACATAATTTCAGATATACGGAGTATCTTCCCTTGTAATCGGAAATGTATATATATATGTGACCCCGCAAGACTATGCAATAATGTATATAAACAAACTACAACCTAAAGGCAAAATCCCTATATCCATGAATATCCTAAACCCGTACTCTATCCTCTTAAAGTTGAATTCTCTTTGACAGGTGGATGAAGTTTTTTACTTTGAGTTTGACCTTCAAATGGCCGTAAGGTTACCGACAGTCTTCCTAAAAAAGAAACTATGTGAACATCTTTCAAAATACAGCATAAGAAAGAACGCGAGTTGTGGATGTCTCAGCCTGAAACCAAACGAGATAAAAGATTCCGATCTACTGAAACGGTGGTGAGTGAACAATCTAAAACTGACCTTTGTGATTCGAAGCATTGTTACATGAAACTAATTTACATTCGAAATAACACTCTTTAGAAAAACCACAAAATAGCCTTCATTACATTATTGTGATATTTGACAAATCAACTCTTCAAGTATGTTTTGTTTATTTTATGCAACTTTTATTTCTCAACTCATTAAACATGTTTAATTAAGGTTAAAAGTAAGTGTCAGGGAATTTTTTAATCTGTCCTCCTTTTTGGAAATTTGGACCACCCTAGATTATAGATGAGTAACACACAAGTAAAAGCTATATTGCAATGGAATAGTACTTAGACATACTCGTATATTGCTGTTAATGAATTATTGACCTAGTTATTCTGGTAGCTATTGACTGCTCTTTCACAGTTTTCACCAATAAAATTTCTGCCCTAAACTCACGCCCACTATGTTGTAAATGGAGAATTGCGGATATTTTGGCAGTAATTCTAAAATTGTTCACATTTTCACGAAATACAATCTTCATTTTCAGGACTACAAATTTCGAATTCAACGACAGTCGACTCTCTGCTATTGCTCTGATGCGTGTGAAGAGAAAATCTGCTAAGAATGGACGCGTGAACAACTTGTATCAAAGAAGTACAGTTAAGAATCCCTTATGCGAAATTCCTGGGAACGAAAGTGTTGCGGTTCCGGATATCGGGTTTTGAAATTAATTAAGCAGGACTTTTTTCATACGATTTGGTACCATGGGCTGGTTGAAACCATGGGCTGGTTTCCTTACTCATAAAACGTACACCATTTGTATATAATTTTTACTATACAAGTATTGGGTTTTACGTAAGATATAAAAACAAAGCATTGAATACGATTACAGGTAAATAAAATGATAACTGAAAAAAGTCAACATTTCATATTTAAAGTAATGCCGTCAGTCATGTTACACTCATACATGGAGGTGAAATTCAGATCTCACTTAAACATAATGTTATGTACTTACTGCACAAAAAAACCCGTGATGATCAAAACTTTCGGGTTTTGGAAGTTTTCGGATTTGGGAATTTCGGATGAAGGATTTGTCAACTATATTTCTTATTTAACGACCAACTTTCTCCGCATTTGCGAGTGTACCTCACACTCACGACCGCTATCGACACTGCATACAGACAAGATTATTAATAAGACATTTACGTGCAGTTTTGTTTGGCAATAGCAACAAACAAATATGAATTACAATGAATGGTTTTTCTATTTTCCACTGAAGGATGAGATTAATATAACCAAGGAACGTGAACTACCCAAACTCCCACTACTTTTCGTTTAATTCAGCGGTGCCCAATCTTTTTTAAGTACGTGGTCCACTTATTGAACGAACTAAAGACATGTGGTTCAGTTATTGCTAAACAAACGTCATTGCTTTAACAATCTTTCAATTTGCACGCAGAGTTTTGTTAAATTTTTACAACGACTGAATGGGCATAACCATAATGTGGCTCAGTTATTGCCAAACAAACGTCATTGCTTTAACAATCTTTCAATTTGCACACAGAATTTTGTTAAATTTCACAGCGACCGAATGGGCATAACCATAAGCGATTTTTTAAACTTTAAAACATAAAGTATAACATAAAATCGCTACTAATAATTTAGTCGCACGACATGTCACATAGTCTGTGCGAAATAGCTCTGTGGCCCACTGAAAATCTCTTCGTGGCCACTACTGGGCCATGGAACCCAGTTTGGGAACCACTGGTCTAATTCAATTGATAAAAAATTTCCCTTTGTCAGTAAAACTACGTTTATGAAATTATTTTAGCACGGTAAATCGCCTATCATATTTTTCATCAGGAATAATCTGCTTCAGCATTCCTTTGGCATTAGAAATCAGCTCGTGCATTTCATAAATTTCGGGAAACTGAATAGGGGATACCAATACTCGTAACCAACATATGTGATTAGATACTTTCTACGTCTAATAAGACAAAGTAAACACGCAAATCAAAAATAAACACGTTTTTCTTGTAAATAAGCACAGTAATATTTTCTAAACCACTGTTCTTCAAAATAAGCACGAATCTTAGAAATGATTACGATCTGACAGCCCTGGCTATATGGCAAGGTCGGTCATATTTTTTAAGCTGATGACGAAACATGTCGGCGATTAACTTTATTCAAGCTCCTTGAAGCTCAAATGATTTTTTTTCATAACCCTTGATTTTATAATGAACAGCACACCTTTATTCCCTTTTGGAAAATATTATACAAGATATAAAGCATGTCAATCGAAGCATGTTTATTACAATTGTATATATTAATTATTCATAGTACTTTTACTTTTGATTCAGCATTTTTCTTATTATTCTTTTTTCATCGCTGTAGTAATTGTTGTACATATATTCATCACAATGGACCACTTGTAATCATGACTGCTCCTTACTACTGTTATATATTGTTTCTTTTAGACTTTCCTAAATATTTTGGAATTCACAGACACCGCATAAACACAGCAAGTAATTAATTTATATCATGAACTATATACCCTAGAAGCTAAATAAATAAAACTGTCTCTAAAAAACGATTCATTTCTACAAATATGTAACGAGATAGCAAACTTCCGGACTGTTTACATGCGAACGGTGTACAGTTATTCGGATATATTCAAATGATCTAATACTGATATAAATGGGGACAATAAAATATAAACAATACTTACATTTCGAGTAAGGGCTCGAGTCCATAGCTGGAATTTCTTTCGACAGCTTTCAGTTGGCGGCGTCATGAAGAACCAGCAAACCCTGACCTTGTTTAACTAGACGTAAGGTCAATTAAATATTGTTTTGTCTGGTGAAATAATTGGATTTGAATAAACTTGGCGAAGTTAGGTAAATAAAATAGTAAAGTAGAGCGTGGTCCCTGTATTTAAGTTAGCGGATTTACTAACTACTAAGTAGCAACTACTACTACTACAAAGCAAGCTATATAAAAAAGAATTGAGAACGAATAAGGCATTCCACACCTGTATAAATGACGAGGATTCATCTAGAAATTAGGAGTTTAAATTGAAAGCCAATTAGTGTCGAAACTAACTAATAACTAAACTAAGATAACCAGTTCTTATTGCTACATAGCGAGTGTGAAAAAGGGTTTAAACAGTGCTACGTGACATATCAAATTCGTAGTTACATGTGTATAGGAATTGAATTGACGTTTGATTCATTCTCACGATCTAGAACTGAATGCTACAAAATCCCAACGAAAAACGCTCCAAAACATGTAATTGCACAGCACCATAACCAGCTGGCTGAATAGCATTTGCTCTAATCTTGCTACCATATCAATGCATATAGTATATAACTCAAAAAGTACTTTTGTCTTAAACGTTTAATAAACAAGGTAAACCTACACTTAGAGCGCACCGGCATTCAGTTACATTTACTAAGACGCGCTGAGCTTCTAAAAACATGTCCTACTTCTACGCTGTTAAATCTTTAATTGGATGAAAAAGCTAAAACGTGGTGAGATGCGATTACTGATATAAGCGAGGCTAGATAATCAAAAAGGAGGCGTGTGTTTTGATTATTATAAAGCGTCCTTGTTAAAACATAATCATCGATGATCTATACTTCTTCCATCCGCATTTCGCAATAGTTAAAGCTATTCAGTGGTAGGAACGGTTTTCAATTTCCGTTAGGTAGCAGTAAAGAGCAAATTTGAACGGTTTCACTGCCTGACAAACTGTACGGAGAGTTACCGAGTTTAACTAGCTTTAATTCTTCTGGTACGTCCATTTTACTTTGCCATACTCATCGAAAATCATTAACTGGAGCTCACATTGCGCTAAAAACGCCTTGTATACGACACAGTTAAATAAACACATTATTTTCATTCCTTTTATTAGTAATAACAAGAATCTCAACAAAACATAACAAATTTCAAAAAAGAAGTCGACGTTGCGGTAAATAATTAATACAAACGTAACTAGTTATTCCATCATGACTATCCATTATTACCAGATAGCATATCAGTAACGAACACAATAGCATTTCAATGCTTATAAGAATTACGCAAAGGCAGCATTAAGCTATTCGGTATAGCGGTACTGGAATAGAGAGATATGCCAATGATCACATATGTTCAGCATATTTTTTAAGTACTACAATTGTGTAAAATTTCATCAGAATTATTCAGTACATTTATCCAGTGATAGGATTCAACTGGTTTTAACCGGTTCAAACAGGTTTCTAAACTTATAACAGTTTGCACAAATTACCCTTATGCTTATGTTGTAAAATTGAAAAATCATGCCTGGTAATACTGTGATGCCAATGAACAGGACGAAAATTACGTTTAAAATATAATCTTAAGTAAATCTATGAAGAAAAACGAAACGAAAAAATGCACAGTGGATCTCTCTATACGAGAGTAAGCAAATAAATTTGATTCGAGAATCCGCCGGGTATTTGAGATTTTATTCCATTTTAGTGGGTGCCCGCTTAACGTCGGTCTTGGAAAGGTGATATAAAACGAAATCAATATTACCACAGGCCCAGTGATATGACCAGTGCACGTTAGGCGTTCATTGCAGCAGAGATAAATCGGAATAAGTTTTGCCATCCACAGCTCATAGCCAAACATTACCAAACTTGTTGTCGTTCATTACTATACGTTTGTATGATTATCGTATACTTTATGTATTTTTCTGATCAACGTTACAACGATTTTTATAGTACCTACTGTAATTCCAACTTAACATTGGTGTTTTATCTGGGATGGTGTCAAGACAACTACCCCCCGGACAGTCACCCCTTGGACAATAACCCTCAGGAAGATGAGGGTGAACTAAAATATACTATACAAGTAAAAAAACATGTCCATTTTCCATTTTTTTTTACTATTTCACTTAATATGTTTTCAGGACTAACTTGTCCCGGTGGGTAGATTTCCTAGGGACGTAGTTGTACAGGGGGTGACTGTCTTAGAAACGGAATAGATATGCAAGTTTAGCTTGTAAAAGCAATCTCTATATAAACAATCACCTTGTTCTATGTTGCAAATCCTAAATTTCTATCTATCAGTCATTGAAATTAGTTGGTAACCGAATTTAGATTTTCAACTGAAGAATTGAGAAAATTCTTTGTTCAAATAAACACGAATACCCCTGAAAGGATCGTCTGATTTTCTACGAATTTAGAATAAAAACAGAGCAGAGGCTTCTCTGATAAATCACATGTAATTGTAGACGATAATTTTTGTAAGCATCTCCGCAAACAAATTAAGTGCCCGAGCAAACATTTTTTACGAAGCAGAGCGCTGCTATCTTTTTTGAACTAAACAATTTTTCTACACCTTCACCCGGGTTGGTCAAAAGATCCAAATTTAATGGATATTTTTCTAGGAAAACCACTACTGTTAATTTAGTTACTTGGTGAATTGGGTGTGTTACCATTTTCTAATGTATATTAGTTTATGTCAGTCGTTACAAATGATCTATTACGTCATATAAAATTGATAACGTTTCAAAAAATATCCCTTATTCCCGTGGGAGTTACTAAATATATTTTTTTTGTGATTGTCATTACTCGATCGCCACGCGAGGTCGCTGTCGGGTTGGACCTTCGGATAATACACAGACAATATATGTCCTCTGTGGAGTATTCAACCTCACGTATGGATCCTCATGAATTCATCGTTTTTCACCCTATTGCACATGGCTTGCTCACTTTATCTCTTCTTGACAACTTTGCCAAAGTTTTATAAAAGTCATAAGTGAAGCAGAAGTGTTAGAAGAGTGAATAATGACGTCACAAATGTATAATGAACACTAGATGCGCTGTTTTTCTCCGTGGTTTCTGTAAAAGAAGAAATTTTATATCAGTCCAATGCCAGATGATTCTTTATTGACTTCATAAACGGTGAAGGCTTTGATTGAATATTGTGTAACTTTGTTATATATTTGTTGAGGTCCTGAAACTTTCATTGCAAAAAGGGATGATCCATAGCTCCATATGGTTTATATCAACAACATCAGAATAGGCGTGAATGGAATGAATTTTATCACACTCACTTGAAATACTCGAACCAGCAGAAACTGCTTTAATGATCTTTGATGTTGTGCTTGTTGTTGTTGTTGAAATCGTGGTTGTAGTCGTTGTAGTCGATGATGTCTTTGGCAAAGTACGAATTGGAGGTACAACAGGTTTGGAAACATGATTATGCCGTTTCTTCTCCACTGTTACTATAAGAGTGATCGCTTTTTTGCAGTTAGGTTTCTTTTGACCTAGTGGGATACCTGAGAATAATAAATGCACTATTAGTACGTATACAGTATTAATTATGCTTTATTGGGAACAGTACAAGCGACAGAAAACTTGTATTTCATCTCCTTATCATGATTTCCCATAGAGTCCCCATAGAGTCCTGTGGATGATTAAGATGAGATGAGATGAGTTACAAAGATGACTATCCGACAATTGTTTATTTTTGTGAGGAATACAAGCGCAAAATTATACGTTATATCCGCACTTGCCTCTCATTAGCGCGATAACAAAAAACATCGAAACATCACTTACCGACGTAGTAATAATCATGGCCATCTCTGAATGTAAAACCGAGGGGACTTGGACTTGATTTTTGAAACTTGGTTGTCAGTATCATGGTTCTCGTTGGTTTATCACAGGTAAAAATTATTGACTCATCTGCGGGAAAAGAAGAGAGTTCGGTTAAACGATTGAATTGATAGATTCTCATATTTGAGAGATCGGTGGTCACCAAAAAGTACTAGGTAAGAAAGAAGAAAATACATCGAAATAACATTAATATTAATAATAATTACTTACTTTTAATTTCACAATTCTTGTAGGCTTCAAAACTCAAGTTGTATAAATTAAATTGTAGTCTTTCTGATTCCGGATCATCGATGTCATATTGTGGACAAGTAATATCCATATAATCATCGATTTTCACTTTTCGTAGTAACGGTCCCTCCAGAAGTCTGAAATAATAAAGCATGTTCGATAACCATGTGATGTTTTTTGTGTTTTATCTGCCTTAATGCACAAGGCAACACTACTTAAATATTGGAGCTATGTTTGACAGTTTTACAGTACGCTTATTTTCTAATTTCTATTTAACCTCACGGGGACCGGTCAACGTCAGCCAAAGGGCCGTATGTGGCCCGCGGGCCGTGCTATGCCTAAGTCTGGTGTAGGCAAGTAAACACAGGCAACATAAAGCTGCATTGACTTGCAATGCTGCAATCCTTACAAAGATAATGTACACACACTGTTCCATATCTATACTGCTAATAGAATTAGAAACACATACCTATACTCAACACGAAATAAATTAAGTTTCACTTTATCAAACAAGCAAATAAACTTTGATTAATCTCTTTTCAATCAACATTAAACGTTTGAATAGCACACAAAATACCGTACAACATGAGCAACATAAATATACACAACATACAATCCATTGAATCTCGTATCATATAATCTGGTTGCAGGTAAATTATCCGTTATTAGTTGCAAAAACTTGTTCGATAATGCAGTTATGTTTTCCTGATCATCCTATTTGTGTATACACACACAAATCGTACAACAGATGACTCGAGCGGCGCATAAATAGAGACGGAGGTGAGAAATGTAACACCACAAGCGACAGCTAACAACAATCAATTTAAGAAAGACAAATATGTTCATCCCTTTATCTTTATAATATGAAATAAAAACTTCGTCAAAACGGCGTGTTGCTGGTTGCCAAGACTTGTCAACTAAGCGTCAAAGTAGAATGTCAATTGACGTCAGAAATACATCAACGACAGTCAAAACAGCTACGGCCATTGAATTTTGTTGCCGAGTTATTCAGAAGCAAGAAAAACACTTCAAGAAAATATCGGATTTTTTGTTATGATGCAAGGTCATAAGGTCACGCGTGGAGGAATATTCTTGTCCTTTTTGAATGCGTTTAAATTTTTTCAAATTAGGGTACTGGCAATGCGATGATGGTGATCTCCACCGAGGTGATAGTAACCCCTTGAGACTATCTTCCTTCCGTCACTGACTATAGGTAATACCATCTAACAAGATCCCGAATAGCATCTAGCATCTTTCTTTACACACATGAAAACAAGGAAAATTGACTGATATATCGCAAAACGAATAAAACAACAATTGGATATTGACCACTCAGACGGTTCTACAATCGGGTACTTCAACCTAACTAGCGCATTACTGTGCCAATACTTGTTCGGGGACTGAATTGTTGGACTAATTGCACAAATATTCCCAGTGCAAACATAAGTTTTACAGCTGTCAGCTTTATTTTCCTTTGCAGTGAATTATAATTCAAAATAATTTCTCCTAATCACGTTTACAGTAATGTTCGCACCATCATTGCTTCGATCCGTCCATATTATTACAGTTTGGGTTTAATATTAGTCTCGAAACGTGACCCGGTCTAAATTAATGACACATTGTTTTCAAAGAGGCGATATTCAAACGAACAGCTAGCATATAATTATAAAAATCATAATCCTGGTTTCCTGACTATGGAAAAGTCTCGACCACTATACTTATACTATACTATATGGCACATTTTACATATCTTGTGTCTTTAGAGTCACGATACACATTGTTGTATATAACTGGCGGGCCTGAAATATTCAATAATTATAACGTGAAAAGCACTCAGAATTGCATTATGGGTAAAGGTAAAAAAAATTAAGTATGACGTAATGAAGCTCGAGATCGAATCCTTTGAAGTCGGGAACAATGACTTGCGAAGTGTAATATTATTCATACGTGAATAGGGTATTGTACCAAAACAAGGCAAACTACAATTAAAGGTCGATTAGCCGTCTACTTGTCGCATATATGTGTAATAGAATGTATTTCAAACAGACTACATCATTTTCTCAGCGATGAAAATACACAAATGGTTGATACACGTGAATCGGACCTGAACCACCTACTTGGGAGTTTTCAGGAATTAATAGAAAAAAAAAAAAAAATTCAACCACAGACCTAACACAAATACACTTCAGTGAAGAGTATTTGTTAGATTTACTGCGGTTTGAAAGATGGAAAAATCTCGGGACTAAGTCGGTGGCTGTCACCGTCTTATTTATCTAGTAAACATGAATTGAATCAAGACCATATTTGGAGATCGAAGCGAATGATAAGTAATTCTGTGGTCAGATAGCTATAGGCGAACAGACTCACTTTCTATTTTTATTATCGAGGTTGGGTTCTTTATTTTTATTTTGAAATGTCTAATAGTCTCTGGTTGATACCGTGTCCTTGAGTACAGGTTAATATCGAGAATTTTATTTTTATTTAGATTTTTAAAAGTTTAAGTTTCGATTTTAAAATTAGTATTGGTAAAATTGATATTAAGTTGGCATTGGGTTCTTACGTAAAGATTAATTTAATTTCAATTTCGAGAGTTTAACAGAATTTCAGGTTGGTATTGTGTCTTTAAGTACAGGTTTCAATTGTCAGTGCATGGTCAATAGCTCCTATCCTTATTTTGTACCCAACTTCAGCATCAGGGACCTTAGCCTTGCTCTAGTTCCCAAACCCCATTTCCACCACTGGTTAAATATAATGCCTAAATAAATTTGAACTACAATATTATCTGTTAAACTCCGTAATTAATACCTGTCCTTGGAATTATTTTTTAAATATTATCTTTACATACAATTTTACATACGATTTTGAATATCATGCCATTAGCTTGACATATAAGTTTTAAAACAAATGAATAAGTGTTAAAGTAAATGTGTAGAAGTTTATACGGGGAATAATTGGCGCAGAAAGTGGCGCTCAACTCCGACGTAATTACCACAAATCTACGTGACTGAGACCACAGTTCTGTCATTTGTTACTACTAAAATACGTCATAATACACACGAAAACTGTCTCTGCCACGCCTATGTACCACCCATAACGTAATGATGTATTGACCACTGTTGCCACGGGCAAATTATCTGGTTTCCTACGAGACCAAACAAGACTTGTGAAGAGACTGAAAAAGGCACCAACAGCAATTAAACAACTCCATTTGGTCATTATCTAGTTCCCAATATAAAGTCAAGTTAATTATTCCAACACAAACGATCCGCAGCGAAGTGTAGACTAATACTTAGTCATTTCCATCCCACCCTTACATTATGCTCATGGGTCATGGCTCTCACGGGTTAACTAATTCTCTAATGACCTTAAAATACATTACGAACATAAACACGACTACTATCCAAAGAAAGCATAAAAATATCTCTAGAATAAAGTAAATCGGCGAGGTTTAGGGATCGTTCTTCTAATTCACACATTGCGTGTAGAATAGAATAACAACAACATTAAATACGATTGTATGGAACGTGAGAGCTCGTTGGTATGAGAATTTATCTAAATATTTAGATTCAAAATATGTTCAGCGTTGCGAACAATACATTTTTCCGAAAAAAACAGATCTCCACGGGTTACTGTAAGTTCAAACATATCCACTGATGCTGGATCAATTTAATCTGACTGAATTCACTTTTGAATGATGTCTTGATTAATGATTTATTATTATAGATACAATATATATAGATACCAGTTCACCAGTTCACTAATGTATCCGTTTCCTGACGAATGCAGAAATTGTACGCTTACGAAAATCTGTATAATACAATTAATCAATTATCCGAAAGAATATTTTAATCTTTATAATTCAGACCGTATTATGAATTTAAAAAAGATTTTGATGTGATTCCTGAAAACATTATCTGACAGAATATTTTCTCCTACTCAAACGTATTCAAAACAATAAAATTCCCGATTGAATCGGAAATTTATGAATCAGAAAAAACGAACAACTTAACTATCATGGTTTCTGTTTTTCATGTGTTCAATTTTTTAGTGTTGTTATACTTGTCCACATATACTGATATAGGAAAAACACCGAACATTGCAACTAATGTCGTAATTGTTCCTACTGCAACGCTAACGTTTCATCACGAAACAGCATCTTATCAAAAGATTGTTATATACAAACAGGAAGGATCTGAGAGTAAACGATAGGACATTACTTATTTAATTTCAGAACGTCGAATAGCGATAAAATCAATCTGAAAAAATCACTCAAGTTAAGCATTCATGAAAAAAATGAAATTAAAGACCGAAAATTTGTAATATAATTTCAGACATTATAATTAATCTACATTTTCAACCGTATATGCTCTTAATGGTAATGTAACACCTGTATTAATAATTAACTGTATAATTAATCTTCCAATGGCAGGTAGTCATGTTAATTCCTTATCAAATTCAGAAATGCAGATAACGAAACAAGTTATCGTCCAAAGTCTAATTCAGGGAATTGAAACCAATCGATTTTCATTACTATATTTCCAAGTGTTCCTTGAGCTAAATATCGGAGAAATTTCAAAACAAAAATCTTTCTGGATAGATAAGTCAGTGCATATGGAAGACAATGTGGTACGAGCGATCCCAGATTTAAGCATCAACTCTTAATAGCCTGTATGTTGTTACTTTGTAACTTTCGAGTGTAGAGCAAGGATTATCCACCACTGTATATTATGTGTCCTTGGGCTGTTTATATTTTTCGTGTGAAGTCATATTTTCGTCTTTTAAAAAAGATCAAAATAATTTCTTCGAATTGGTTTCTTTTGTGTCGGATTTATTTATTGGTAGGCGGCGCCAAGGCTCCGTGAAGGACAACTGACTGCCAACAATGTACAAACATAAGGCTGAATATTTTACTTGCAGCAGCGTATGCTTCAATTTTCAAAGTTATGAATGGAATGAAGGTAAACCGAAGGTTTCAGATAAATTATAATCGAAAATCTTGTTATAACATTCGAAATCGATATTGTGAAATATCACTTTAGGAAGCCTGGTGAGGGGTAGGACTCACCAGGCTCACTCACGCCCTAACCCTCAGAAATGTTGTCAACACCCTGGGTTTACGATTTCTTTAATAATTATACCTTGAAATCATATGCATAGACATTTTGTTCTATAGAAATAATGTTTTCTACAACTGGAGTGACCAAACTTCTAAATTCCATGATTGAACTTAAATACTGAAACGTGTTGGATTTTTTGCAAGCTGTTTATAGGGCCCAGGTGACTTCATCCATTCATTTATATCACATCATCATTTCCTTCTACCCCCCCCCCTCTCTGCCCTTCCTACTCTTCACTATCTACATAACAAAGTATGGTATGATCTCGTCCTTTTGTATTTCCACCGCGAGATGGGGCGATAGAGCAACTCTTATTTGCATTCTGCACTATGGATTATTTTTCCACTTTCTACTGAGTTTCAGACACCGCATTATGCGTATCAGAAATGCGTAGGTGTCTGGTGCAAAACAAACCATAGTTAACGACCCAAGACTTCGCTCAAACACAAACCTCGTATCAGGTTGACTTGGCAGGATCTATTTCAAGCGGAATTGAAATTACTGCAGGCACACTGACTGCTGTAAGGCAAAACAACTACTAGCAAACAAATTGGTAATGATGATAGATGATAGAAAACATTTACGTTCGCTGTGGTTTATCTGTTGTTTCAAGTACTGTATACATGCGTCAATGAACACCAAAATTAACTTGAATGACTTGCAGTACATGCTGAAAAATATAAATTAATCAGTCAAGTACCAAGACCGAGATAGTAAGCTTGGAAGTAGCCGACAAATGTAAATGTTTTTTAATTAATTTTAAGTCTGTTTTATTATTCGAAGATCTCACTTGTGAAATATATTATGTCTTGGCTCACTTTTTCACTATACTGCGTATTCTAACTCTCAGACTCAAGACACCAGTTTGTTTAAATACTGTATAAATCTTGATTGATAATTGTCACCATCATCAGCAAAACTAAGCAGAAAAATGGGGAAAACGAAATAGTAATTGCATATAATTCAAAAGAAGTACAATTCAAAATTCGAATTCTAGTTTTAATAGCAACTAGCTAGGCATTATTTTAACAGTTGGAAATAACGCTTACTTGGTTGCTTTGATAGAAATATGAGTAACGTGCACAAAGAGGAACTATTAAAACTAATTGGGTCGAATACAATTCATTTCTCTTTACATACAAAAACACAAACACTTCCTCTTTTCTAGTTATCTTTGAGAGCGTGAAACCTCATAAACAAAGATGCTGGAAGTCTAAAACAATTGTAAATTTCCAGTTTATGCATGAGAATCCCTTACCCGAAATTTCTAGGACCGAGAGATTTTAGAATTTTTGGATTTCGGGATATTTTTATTTATTTTAACTAAGCGGGCCTTTTTTCTTATGTTTTTGTTGCCCTTGTCTGGTTTCGTTGCACATACACATTTTTTACTACTTAGGTACCAGGTTTTATGTAAGGTATAAAAACAAAGCATTGAATATGTTTACAGGTAAACAAAATGAAAACTGAAAAAAGATTTTATTTTTAAAGTAATGTATAAGTAATGAAGCCAGTCATGTTACACTCATACATTGAGGTGAAATTCAGATCTCACGAAAATGTTTTGCACTTACTGTACAATGCTGTGTCAGCTTCAAAAAAACTTTCGGATTTTGGAGGTTTTTCGGATATTTGAATTTCGGATAAAGAATTATCAACTGTATTACATTCCAGATATCAAGAAACTCGCTGTTTTAGTACTCTTGTATCTCCACGCATAACAAAACCAAGTCGACCAAATTTGTATTGTTCGTGATCACCTCGTGGGAGTGGTCATTCGGGATTACCTTGGCTTAAAATACATTTCGGACAAACATTTTAATCTAGGCGTGATTAGGCCGGGCATAACAGTGAAAACATTGCTAATGAATTCGTGGAAAGAGAATTCTGATTAGCTGCAGTAATTTTACCACCGATTAAATGGAATTATATGAATGAATAGAGATGATTTTAATTACTGTATACCTGGTATAGAGCTCAAATCACGCATAATTTGAAGTAATCTTACTGACTAGCATAGCGGCTTTGCACCGGTAAGTAGTATATCTAGATTTCTATTTTGGTCGCCAGGGAGCGTTAGGGCGGTCTTAAATAGAATTTCATCCCACACGGTCCCAAGACCCTGGTTTTTCTCTTAAGTGCATTAATATGGAATGCATTTGGACCCCGTAGCAAATTTTGTAATGATCCGTTGAGTGGTTACGTTCTATCAAGACATATGAACCAACATATACTAATATGCTGTATACTCGATGTACAGTAAACAAAACACAGTCTGCGAGGTCTAGAGATCCCAGATTAGAAGTATAAGACTTAACTGCATTCGTCAAGTGCTATTTTTTTAGCCTGACTTCACTTATCTCGTGCATGAATTGGGCCGTGACAGTGACCAATCAGAACTAAATACGTGATTAAGCGATACAGTCATTCGTTTGCGGTTTTGCGGTCAATTAGTGATTTATCGAAGAATCCAAGAAGTCACTCACACGCAAAGTTATCTAGACAGGGCGGTAATTATTCCAATTCCATTAGTCGTGAAGGAGTAGGAGAATAATAGTAAGAAAATTTGATGGTCGTACAACCTGTTGATCTAGGTATGGGCTGAGTGAGGACTACTGCACCTTTCATATACACAGTATTATATCAATTTCTCATCCATATCGTACCAAGTACAATATAATTTTTACCTCACAACGATGGAGTACGGATTGTCTTCAACCATATTTCATTCTTTATTAGATTGATTTGACGTTAGTGTATAAATGTATTATTCTACGCACAATGGGTAACCAAGGTGCTGGTATCGAAGTAGACAATAATCTCTTTGTAATACGACCAGTAATTCTTTTCTAGTTCGAGTAAAATGGAGCAGAATTATTTATTGGTTTTAAAATCAAGGATTCATGCTTAAATTGACACAAATATCAGCTAATGTAACGAGAAAGAACGAGACCAAACACGAGCAGATAACCGGAACAAAATAGTATAGCTGGAGTTTATTTATAAGCTCCCTTGGCTCAAGTTGTGATATATACTATGAGGTCCTCGATAAAGGAATTACTTATAAGAAATATTTACAGTAATTGAAATTATATTTTACAAGTAAATATCTGGATTGGAATCAAATATTAACATCTAAATAACCACTTCTAAGATATTTAAATTGATGATTGGGTAAGACATACAAATTTTGAAAGTGTTTTCATTACTATTTCGTGACATAAGTATTAGAATGTATATGTGAAATACTCAATGTTTGGAATTGTTAAGTAATACACACACATATATATATATTAATATTTTTCCATTATTTTGTGGAATCCACTTCATCAATATTACTGTTTGCTGAAAAGGCAAATATAAAAATACTGGCCGTTGGAAAAACTCGTAAGAACTGTTTAACAGGTCAACCCAAATTAAATATAATTCTTTTTGCTATATCAGAAATATGGAGATATGCCGACATATTGTATATAGATGACCTCAGAAATGTTAAATATTTATGACATCAGAACAATTTCATTTCTAAACTAGCAACACATATTTGAACCGATTAGTTTAGCCAATAACAAAATTCCTTGCAGTCAAAACCAGAAAGAATTTCTATTCCTTAAGGAAATGTCAAGACGTATTCCAAGGTGCTAAATAACTGACACTAAGTAAGGGGGAAAATACTATTATTTATTCCCTTAAATATCAACGTTCCTCGCCAGTATAATTGATGGATTTCAAAACCAGTTATTTATTCATTCGTCTGGCTTACACTTTGTAGTGAACAGTCGAAAATGATACGATCACGTTCCAGAAGCTGCTAGCTATAGATTGTACCGCTGAACCCGGTAGTTTAGGTTTTACAATCGTGAAACTTGTAGTTTCAAATGCCGGTTAAAAATTTCGTACCTGACATCGGCCGGCACAAGGTTATTTTAATTAGTGTTATCGTTGAATCTCGATTCGACCACAGACTAATGGAGAGACAGCAATGGACTAGAAGCCTGAATTTTACGGATTAACGGCAAATGGAGATATGTACATATCACTTGTACGTGTTGTATGGAGAAGAGTTTATTTTTGAGAGACACTAATAGTAATAACGTTAACGTTTGAACTTCTAGTTTGTTGGATAATGTACTTCACAGAGTCATTGGTTCATAAAATATGGTAATTTTAGTCTTGGCATGATTTAACCACAAAAAAGCTATGGGTTACTTCATTTATATAACAGTTATATTCAACATACAGTCAAGTCAATACAAATTGAGTCACAAAATCTTGAGTATCTCCCCATGGAACAACAGCTAAGAATTCGGCTTCATATGGGCACCAGGAAATGGTATTTAATATACTTTCACGAATAATGAATATCTAATTGTGTTTTTTCAACTAAGCATCATTGTCACTCCTATAGCAAAGATAAACTAAATTTTGAAAGAATTCGTTCGCAATAGTACAGATAAGCTCTTACAAGAAGTTGTATTGGGTTCAACATAACAATTAAAATGGTATTTAGACTGCAAAATTCTAAGACGTCACTGTCTGAAGTTACAATACTGTGTTGGGTTCTGCAAGTTCACAGAATTTAAGGAAGCGAAACACAAGTGCCTTATGTTCATTATATACTGTACTATATTTTGCCACACACGACGAGCTTTCATTAGTTAAAAACAACGGATTTAGAGGAGATAAAACGTGATGAAACTATCTAACTAGCGGACACGGAAATTGTGTGTTCACTTCCATTTTCCACTCAAACATTTATGATCAATTACCTACAAGAGAATAGTGAGGTAGTTTATATGGAAACGACCAACCAAAACATATTTTCTGTCTTATCTAGAAGTTTCACTTTGATTTAGGAAGTGAATGGGGCATAAAGTTACCACTAACTGGGGGTATGACAATGGTTATACAATATATTTATCATTAATATTCTAAGATATTATATGAATACAGTTGGGTTCAACTTCTTGTATACGTATCTGTCAGCAACTCGTAGCCTACTGATTATGAAAGTACTGCGAAACATGACCTCTGGCGCATTCCCATTCCACATCATCACTTATACAGTAGCCTTTACTTGAATTATTTATTACCAAACCAAGCTGAAAGCCATATGCTATTTCCTACGGGCAATAAGAACTAAAATAATTTACCTGAAATAATTTTTGTACTACACAATCTACTCGCAAAATCTACACCCAGTTATCTAAAAAAAACGTCTTATTTTGACAAAGTAAAAATTCATATCATCAGAATTAGTGTTAGTGTATTAACTTGTGTTAAATTGACATATACCTCTCTGATATGGCATTTTATATTCTAGATTCACCCTATTATTAAAGTGTTGATGTAGCTGCTACTCCGTCATTATCTCCAGCATAAACAAGTTAGAAGGTATTTTGCCCCTTCCAGGTTGGGCTAACTTTTTAGTGGTAATATCGCCGTATGATGTCAGAAGCAATAATAAGGAAGCCCAACTTGAAACTTCACAGTCAAATGCCACCCGAGGAATTTCAAGTGCGAATGGAAATATATATATATTACGTGCGGGCTCAAGGACTTTACGAAATATAACTTCCATGAAATGATATTCTGTCAACAACCCAGATGCCAAAAGTGATGGTGCATTTGATTTACGTAAGATATAAATATGAATAAACGGTTTTCATCCATGAAAGGGAATTCGTTGTAAAGAGATGATACTTAAAAAAAATTTACAACAAGTAAATGTAGATTAATAAATGATAAATCAAGTATTATAATATACCTTTATATTAAACCAGCATCAGGACAGGTCTACGCAACATATCGAATATTCTAATTGAACCAATCATTCTAAAGCTGTTACATTTACCAATGAATAGATAAATTCAAATGGTTAGACTACATAACCAAATCGAAGTTTTACAACGTCACTTTGAACGATTGGTAATTACGCCAAAAAAGCATCATTTAATGAACTTACAAACAGTACAATTAAATAATTAAGTCTCTATCTTTGTACAAGATGGCCTGATCACACCTCAAGTGTTGTTATAAATTACGAGATTGACAGCGTTAATTGAATTTCAATTAAGTGTTCTTAAGGGCCACAGAAAACTAGTAGTGTACTTGAAAATGACGAAACAGTAGGATGAAAAAATTTCACAATTCCAAGGCCAATTAGGAATGGTATGATGATCTAAAAGAATGACCATCGTCACATCCTATTACCAGTCTTTTTATATAACTCCTAACAGAGAAACATCGTGTCAATAATTTTCCAATGACATCATCACCTTCGGACGTGGTTTCATGCTATGAAACTTTCGTTTCAACAAGGTAAATTTGATTTATACCAGACTACAATACAGTTCATTATACTATGCTTGCAGCTTGACCGTTTTGAAACTTATTAACTTTGACATAATCAGTAAAGTAACTGAAGTGACACGTCACTGCAGGATCACGTGTTCGAAAATCTTTTAATCTTACATCAGATTGCGCAACATGTTGATATAGTTTACGTGGGATACGGTCAAACGATAGCGGCCATCATCCGTAACAGCTAAATCGGAAGAGAGCACAAAACTAACTCCAGTAATCTGGAAGTATGGAATTATCCGCCCCAGCGAACGCAAATTAGATTGTGGGTGTGATTCATAGAATAGTGCGTTATTCATACTCGAATGATTTGATTCGAAAAAATATCAATAGTAAACCTTTTTTAACGGAGAAAATTATAAAAAACTGTCAAATTTATGCTATTGTGTTTGGTTAGGGATACCATATTTTCATAACTAAAAACCGGGACGCTTTTTAAAAAAAACAGCATTTTGAGTTTGGTTCATATTTAGAAGTATATAGCTATCAATTAGATGCATTTTGAGCTGTCCGAAACTAATATGTAGAATTAAAATATCACCAAGAATAAACAAAATAAAAATATCGCATTGAATTATAATTTACTTTTCGACATATCCTACTTTTCTGTACATAGCACACGGCCTTAAAAACGGGACAATCCCGTTAAAATGGGACGTATGATAGCCCTATTTTTAGTAGATACAGTAGTAATAATGATATCACCTGAGGAGAATGGATTANACGCAACATATCGAACATTCTAATTGAACCAATCGTTCTAAAGCTATTACATTTACCAATGAATAGATAGATTCAAATGGTTAGACTACATAACCAAATCGAAGTTTTACAACGTCACTTTGAACGATTGGTAATTACGCCAAAAAAGCATCATTTAATGAACTTACAAACAGTACAATTAAATAATTAAGTCTCTATCTTTGTACAAGATGGCCTGATCACACCTCAAGTGTTGTTATAAATTACGAGATTGACAGCGTTAATTGAATTTCAATTAAGTGTTCTTAAGGGCCACAGAAAACTAGTAGTGTACTTGAAAATGACGAAACAGTAGGATGAAAAAATTTCACAATTCCAAGGCCAATTAGGAATGGTATGATGATCTAAAAGAATGACCATCGTCACATCCTATTACCAGTCTTTTTATATAACTCCTAACAGAGAAACATCGTGTCAATAATTTTCCAATGACATCATCACCTTCGGACGTGGTTTCATGCTATGAAACTTTCGTTTCAACAAGGTAAATTTGATTTATACCAGACTACAATACAGTTCATTATACTATGCTTGCAGCTTGACCGTTTTGAAACTTATTAACTTTGACATAATCAGTAAAGTAACTGAAGTGACACGTCACTGCAGGATCACGTGTTCGAAAATCTTTTAATCTTACATCAGATTGCGCAACATGTTGATATAGTTTACGTGGGATACGGTCAAACGATAGCGGCCATCATCCGTAACAGCTAAATCGGAAGAGAGCACAAAACTAACTCCAGTAATCTGGAAGTATGGAATTATCCGCCCCAGCGAACGCAAATTAGATTGTGGGTGTGATTCATAGAATAGTGCGTTATTCATACTCGAATGATTTGATTCGAAAAAATATCAATAGTAAACCTTTTTTAACGGAGAAAATTATAAAAAACTGTCAAATTTATGCTATTGTGTTTGGTTAGGGATACCATATTTTCATAACTAAAAACCGGGACGCTTTTTAAAAAAAACAGCATTTTGAGTTTGGTTCATATTTAGAAGTATATAGCTATCAATTAGATGCATTTTGAGCTGTCCGAAACTAATATGTAGAATTAAAATATCACCAAGAATAAACAAAATAGAGATATCGCATTGAATTGTAATTTAAACGGGACAATCCCGTTAAAAATGGGACGTATGATAGTCCTATGTTTAGTAGATACTGTAGAAATAATGATATCACCTGAGGAGAATGGATTAATCAACTTCTAAAGTACTTAAGATACCAACTACAAATAGCTGTGTGGCCGGTATACACCAATAATGATAAGTTATTTAAATGACTGTGGTTCGAAATCACTTACTGAAAAACATGGTGTTGCCTTGAAGCCTGATCTATAGAGTACGCAAAACATGGCCATACACCTGTATGTGTACCTCATTTATCTGGGTTATAATGTACTTTTTGAATAAGTTTCGGTTCTTTAAATTTAAATTTCAACCCTAGCTTCAATCCTTACCCGAATCCGAACCCCGGCAATGATGTAGACCGAAAAAAATTATAAATCATATCTAAGATACTATTCAGTATGTTTTAATCAAATTATAGATATCCCTATTTCAAATATTTTCACCCACGTTAGTGAAAGGAGATATATAGTGGGCGATTTTACATTTACTAATAGCGGCCCCGCAAATTCTTTCGATTACAATTCACCGGACATTGCGCAATATTGTCACCAATGTGTCTGATTTCAATTATAATCACCCTGATTCCCCAAAGGCCCCAAATTCCTACTTCATATTTCATCAACATGCTCCCCCTAATGTCATATGATGTAATCACGATCCTGTAAGGACTAAAAATATGGTTCCTCGCTTAAACAACGAAGTTTTATCAAAATCATGAGACTTATTTCAAGTAGGCGTTCGTAGTCTGAGCTGGGGCTTACAATAATCTTTTTTATATCAGGATTAAAACGTGGAGTTGGCGATGAAGGGATTTAGCGCACGGACGAGAGCGCGAGCGAACGAGCGCACAAATTTTTTAACGATGACGTGTTCAAGATTTTAAATCTATTCCCGAGTTTTGTTATTGTTGGAAGGACATCAAATGGAATTTTATTCAATTCAGCAAAGCTCTCGCGAAGCATAAAACGTGTCCAAAGAACTCCACTACGAACGCAGACCTCAAAAGATTTCGTAATATAATGATAACATATAGTAATCCTATAATAAAAGCGTAACCTCGGTCGCCTACCGACGACTATATGATGAAACAGCATCTCCTGTATAGTAGACTCAAATCTTGAAGTTATACTCGAATTCAATCGCACGCTGGGGTTTATAGTATACGAATCCAAATACTCGTAAAGCTTAAAAGACTACTTTTTTCAATAGAAATGGACTAAATGGAAAGTAATTTGATTTTTATTAGTTTAATATAAAAATGAGACCTCACATTACTAGTTCCTTCCGCATATACGAACTAATGACTTATTTTTCGTTAGTTTAATGTGAAGAAATCCTCCGTTACTCTTACTATATTGTACAGCACTTTACTACAAGTACACATTTGTACATTATAAACACCTTCATAAGGTTTATTTTAAGATTTGAGTGTTTGAGATTCGCTCGAGTCTGAGAATTTGTGATGACTAATTTACTATTTCATGAATTGTGAGTGTTAAGTTTTCCCATCTTAGCATTCGACATAAATTTTAGAAAAAAGTTGAAAGTTTAAATGAGCATATTTAAAATCTTCACGTAAACAGTAAATAAGGGTATGGTGGCCTTGCATTGGATTCTTATTCCACGATATGACATAGGAGTTTTTATTATAAATTTCAGGACTGAACAAATTGATTTAGGGATTGCACAAGCATGGGTTTACTACACGTTAAAATAAACCCTGGACCTTGAAATGATGTCATTTGAAATTGTATACCCAGCGCCTCGCTAAAAGTTTGAGTACACTGTACTACTCATAGTATACCAAGTATATTAAATAATCGAACCAATAAATCAGGAGATCAAGATCATTTCCAAACGTAAACTATAAAGAGATCGCATAATAATTTAACGTGAAGACATTAAACGCAATGTTTTACGTCGAAATGAAACCGATGCAAACGTTCTAAAACAGATTGACGACCATTTTTATTAATTGAAATAAATTTGTCGTTAGTGGATAATAGAGCTCGTTCTCCGTCACACCAAATATTAGTTTTGCTGGTGTCTAGTTAATAATTTATTATAAGTCTAGTAGATGGAAAGGAACTGAACAAAGACGAGCTATAGTATGAACAATAGCTGGATTGTCAAACAAGCATATAATAACTAACCTATCTAACGCTGTGTCACTAAAGTTCTGGAAGATTATAACGTTGCATATATATAGTATACTCCGCATTTATGTATCTCAAGTGAAGTGAAGTATGTAAAATTATTATTATTTAGTATGGGTCTACAACTTGCTATATATACTCTTAAAGTTCAGAGTCTAAACTAAGACACTATTGCATAGGTAATAAATTCATATGAATTGATTAAATGCTCTCAAGTGTTGACGCATTACATATATATCATTGCGTATATACAAGTCTGAATATCGAAATAAATGCTCATTACAATATTGTACGAAGTTGAGATTCAGCAATATTAGACAAAATACATGTATGTAACAGAAAAAAGCTCGATTCCCACTCACGTTAACGATATCCCTGTGGACGTACATTTAAGACATGCAGACAGACTTGCCTGTGCAAAGTCGGGTCGCTCTGCTAGTCTATGAATAAAGAGTCGAGTCAATTTTTAACAGCTGAAACACATTTTCAATGATTTTGAATTATTCCAATATTATATTGGTTTGGAATAAAAGCACAGGACTGGTTAAATATTATCTAATATTTTTGCAGCTACAAATCATTGTGTACACTATCAGCTATCATTTGGTCAACTCTGTTGTTTTCCTACTCATAACAACAGGGCCGTATATCTTACGTTAATATAGCTATGTAGCAATTGTTTTGTATTGCCCAAGCTTACTATGACATTGGTTGTAGTAGTCTATTTAAATAAACTGTAAAGAAAAATCTGTCGAAAAATACCTTTAATTTACTATCTGACCATATATCTCTACCGTCATTCCATTGTCGTTCTATTTTACTTATTGTCTACTACAATACTCGTTGTGTGTGGTGGACATGTCCTGACAAGGTCCCCTGTGTAAACTCATCTACAGATCGTAATCTCTTCTAGCCTGGGTTAACCACAAGCGAATAACACTCTATCGGTAGTCAAGTTAATATCAAACATCACATCGATTGTCAGTTTAGAAAAAATTCATTTGAATTCAAGACGGCAATTTGGTCGCATTGTGGGGTTAGATAAGTATATAGAAGATAAGATAAATACAATTATTAATGCATTAGGAAAGTATAGTAAAACATAAATCATCACGTCTTTGTCAACTCATTAGGCTGGCTATCGATAATCAGTTCAAGTATAGAGTTTGCTTAATACTCGAGTGATGCGATAGTAGTTTGCAAATAGCATTACGTATAGTTGCTGTGTAAGAATGAAATAGCAATATACTGTACACTGCAGTCAATAATCTCTTAAAACGAAAAGTTTTAAATCTCATAAATGAAGAAGATAATGTGTGTGTGTGTGTCTGTTCGAGTGCCCATAACTCCAAGGGTTCTTGACTAGGTGCTCTATAAACTTGCACAGGGATCGGTTTCATCAGGCATGAATGTGCTATCGGCTATTTTTTCAAATAGGGCGTGTTTACGTGGTCTATAACAGAGCGACTTGCCCGGGTAAGCAGTTAAGGTAAAAAATCTTAGGTATTTACCTGGATTCTTATTTTGTATGTTAGGAAGAGTTAAAGCGGCGTTAAGGTAGGCAGGACTACCGAGTAATGTGAAAAATGTCGAAATATCAACACGAAATCAAGTTGTGAGTTCAAGTTCATCTTGAATGTTCAAGTACGTGAAAAGTTTGACCCTGAAATCCAATATCTTGAGATTCTAAGAATGCCGTTTCCCGTCATTAGCTTGGCGATGAAATTGAGTGGAAAATTACAATGCAAGTGTTGAAAACTGAAATTCAAGAATCAATACTACCCTTATATAAACATTCCGGCGACTAACTGGACAAATAAACAAGGACCCAATGGTAGGTAGCGTTAACACATCATATCATCGAATAGGTGAAAATGTGAATCGGATACGTAACCCTGAGGACCACCCTGAGTGACCTACGCGAAGCCTAAAGTGACAATAATAGCACAAACCTTATTAATCATGTATACAATTAATTTTAGGGACTTCATAGACTATATTAAGAATACATCGTGATGTTAATTTGTAACATCCTATTTTGAGATATCCTAAAATATTGACTAAAAGACCATTCCATTACCTCAAGTGCTGGCAGCTTTATTTTGTATTTAAACATTAAACTTTAGCTTCGTTGATATAAGACACCAAGGTCACAACATCCCCTAAGCGTAATTAGTATATACTTATACAACTGTGCAACAGCAATCAATTAAAAATAGAATTTCTACAAAACGTAATATCTACGTCGGTCGTCGTAACCTTGAAATTATTTTTGTAATCCGAAATACGAGAAAATTAGTTTCTAAAATTATTTCTAAAATAATATTTATTATTATAAATTCGCCATTCATATATGTCCGTGAACAAAAATATAGCATATAACATAGACTGTATACACAAAATTATCGCGCTTGACACTGCATAGTTGCTTCATTATATTTTTTTCGGCAGTTTACATCCTTCCTGATCCTGTCAGGATCTGTATACCGTTGATGTTTGTAGTAACCACCCTCTATAGCCAGAAAAATTTCTGTATATATCTGTATGATATATATTATCAAACGAGTATGTAGCATGGAAAGACCGATGGGGGTTTTGAGAAAAAACAGGAATGTACATTTTATGGGAAAGATGAAGTATCCTTAAATATGAGACATTGTAAGTAGAGTAATTTTTCCATTATTACTGAAACAAAGTATTATTTTTTACCGAATTATCCAATTAAACTACAAACTTGATGACATGTATAGAAAACTTCTAGCGGTAGTACCTCACATAATGACATACTAACTATGAAAATAAAAGAGTATATCCGGCTCCAAGGCTGTAATTGCTATTGAACGAATGCGATATAATCTAGAAGGGACTCATTCATTGTGCGCGCGTTTTTTGTTGTTGAATCATTTATAATCATTTGTTCCCAATATTATACAATGGGATTTTTCTAGTGTTTTCTACGGTGCAGTTTATGTAAAACTGTTTGGAATGCTTCTCTATTATTCAAATAGAGGTCAAGGAAGCAATAATTCAGAGTTGACTGCAGCTCTGGAATAGCGCCTATGGAGCCCCTATCCAAATCCTATCTTTGAATAACTTTACCAGGATATCAACTCATGCTTCCACTTATGCTTATGCTTCACTTCATGCTTTCACTTATGAATTATTTTTCACGATTTGAGGGCTTGGAGAAAGCTTAAAATGGCGTCCCAGGCATGTGCCATAAGTACCCTACCTTGGGTGATCTGTGCCAGGCAACTGCGAGAGTATAGGGCTGTATTATATGCATATGTGTATATTACAAATTAAACCTTATGGTGCTTACATCAAACCACATGCTTTCAACGTTAGCTGACCTAAACAAAATAATTAGTCTGCAGTCATCAGTTTCAAACAATTGAAAGATCGTTCTCTTGTACCGATTTAATTTCACTGTACATTATTTTCTTTTAATTTAATATTTGTAAAATTATCGGAAGTACTTATTTAACTTTAAAGGAAAATAAACAACAATAAAACTACAATTGAAAACGACCAATAATCTGTCAAGAGATCTGTTTTAAACGTGTATTTTCTCAAATTTTAATATTATGACGAAATGATTACGTAACCAATTCTTTTTTGTGTCATCACCACTTAACATCCAATCATTATCACTTATATTTCATAAGGGAATTCAATTGGCCGGAAGCCTTCAAAAGGGGCCTTGAGAAACAATTGAGATGAAAAAGGAGAGCTGACAATTTATAACATCTTTCTTGTAAGTGTTTTATTGGTCTGTTTTGAATAAGTTTTCGAGTACAATGCCACGTATGTAATCTCCTTCAAATAATAACAATATTTTTCCAATTATCGCATAACAATTATGAATATTTGAATTGTAAGTTGAATCATTTAGAAAGATAGAACAACATATGTCGTGTAAGAAGGAAATAATCCAAAGTGTAATCTTAACTATCTCACTCGGAGTATATTGTACTTGTAGAATTTTCAAGTTATGATCTACTATAATTAGCACTAAAGTATGTTTATTTGTTTATTTGAAAATTCGTCATAGAGGTACCACGAAATAATGCATGAATAAAGAAAATCCGGGTTCGAATGGGATGCAATTCTACGTAGGATCGCTCTAACGCCCCCATAGCGACCAGCATAACAATCTAGACACATATATCTTCTATAAGAGCGAATACAGTGTTTAAACATGTCTATACGTTACCCTATTCATAAAGACAAATACATCGCCTTCGGGATTGACAACACAATTCTTTCGATTCACTGTATTTTACATCCCCGTCTCGAGTGATAAGATCTCTTGGTCTAGCTTTTAAAGTACACATATGAAACTGTGTCTCGCTATCGTATTTTGTTTATAGAAAAGTAAATTTGCACAACAATATTAACGTCTTTATCTTACAAAGACGGTAAATTGAAAAGTGAGAAGCCTTTGTACAAAATGGTGGCGCCACGATCACCAATACGCTACTTTATAATAAGCTTTAGTTTCTACACAACCACGGGATTATAGTTTGCATACGCCGTTTACAGCCTTAGTGGCAGCTATGGTAAGGCAATATAATGTTTTTACAAAGAGATTACAGGTACAGGTACGGCCGTAAAGTTCCGCAATGTCGTAAATTTAGGTGTGGCATGGTTCAACGTGCCGAATAATATTTACAGTATCCAATGGATTTAGAAAACATGGCGGAATGAAACTACAGAGGTCAAGTCAAGACACATTAGATTTAGTTCTTTATTTATTAAACCACTACAGTATCCTATCAAGTAAAACTTAAAATTGATGAAATGCTCGTTAGTTCGGGGTCGAGGGGTCAGACAAGTTACTAGTTACGAACTAACCGAAGTTCGTGCTACCATCATTACTACTCTCTATAATGGATCTCCAATGGACTCCGACTATTCAATATCATTACAGGATAATTAACGGATGACTTGAAGCTCAAAACAACAACACTTCATTGTGTATCATCGAGTTATCTGGTAGATAAAACGAAACGCCAACTCATTCAATGATAAAACACACTGAACTTAACATAACATATCTATTAATATCACAAGACCTGAGAACGATCTAGCGTAGACAGAAACGTCATTCTCAATCCCGAGAAAAGGCAGAAGAAAACTTAACCTCCATAAGAATCTTACAACAATATCTCCTATTTCAAAGGTTATGGTTTAGGTCCCCATGGTTTATTCAGAACGGTATATTTCCACACTTATTGAATTACTGTAAACATTTTAATTTTACGAATCGTTTGGTCGGCACCAACGATCCATGCAATTCCATGATCCTTATCACACTTGAAATAGTTTCTATTGCAGAAACACTTTACTCGTAACGCAACGCTTTGTTATTATAACATTACACATATTATAGACATGTCTTTGTGGTTTTTGTGGATGTAGTTTAAATAAAATACTAACAGACGTAGCTGTACTACGCGATACTTTGTATAATTCACTTAGTTCTTTACATAATTGTATTCATAGTAAGTCGATATTAACTTGTTATATAAAGCAGAATTGGTTCTGTTTTTCGTCGTATAACAAACATACAGTATCAACCCTGCGTGGTTTGCCACTTAGTCGATGATAAGTTGAGTATTACTTGGTTCCAACGTCGGATTACAACAACAGCATGAATCATAAACCACAACGCTCATCATAACCAGGAATATAGTAAAGAATTCAGGGTTCCTACACACAATAGTGAAACAAATTAAAATTAATAACGAAGCACGATAAGCTGTATAACTCACAGAGCACAGTCTATGCCAATGGCCCCAACATGGGAGCAATTTAAATAAGGGGTCAATTTGAAAATGATATGAAGAGGATAATTTTTCTTATCTTAATTTATTTCTTATATTAAATGATACTTTTTAAAATGTATTTAACTGTAGTTTTATTGTATATCTATATTCTACATCATATGACATGTTTACTTGCACTTGTGGTTGAACGATTCATTCAATTTAATTGTAATATACTTAAGGGGGGTATTTAGCGGCGTAATAATGTCCCAGGAGAGCGTAGAGCGAAAAAAGGTTGAGAGTCACGACCACTGGTATGCAGGATAACGTTTCCATTGCAAATCGACAGTATAATCTTTCACAATATCGTATCAGGGATTCCTCCAACAAATACCCCTGTACTATATACCGGGTGTGAGTCATTGTAATTGTAGATTGTTAACTCTTAAGGCCTCGTAAATGCCACGAGAAAAACACTTGTATTACAAAGCCAATACAAATAGAATTACACAGTCTTTAACCGTTTCTCAATCGGAGCGGCACTATTGAAATTCTAATCTACGACATATATTCGATTACTCTGTAGCGGGCTCGAATTCATTATATACAATCCGTCGACTGCCATTGAGAACCATATCAGTCTAGTATATAAGGTCAGGTATATGAAGACACACTTAACGCACATTACAGTCGATTACAAACGTGTTTATGGAAGGATAAATAAATATTATCACGTAATTGGGATTTATACGAAATCATATATGGGCCGTAAGGATTCTTGAACGAATGGAGAAAAGCTGAATTCAAGTAGGATCTAAGATGTGGCTATGTGTTAGCTTTCGAAATTAGTGCTGTATTAGTATTTATATATATTTATATAAGGACGTAAATGAGCTGTGCTAACACTCTGTGTACGTTTATCCTGTTTGAGCGATGGCCCTTATAGAGGGATTAGTAACAGACCACGGTAATGTAGGGATATGGTTATGGTAGTGACTGATTGGTAAACACAGGGGATGGTAGTCAAAAATAGGGGACCACTTTAATTCATACTTGATAGTTACCAAGCTTATGAGGCTTCAAAGTTTCAATAGAATTTCACTACCTTAGTAAAAAAGAATGGCCAGCCCAGCATAAGTATTAAAGGTCGTCCATGGGTTTCAAAAACAATTAAGCACTCCTACATCACACCCAAACTTTTGCCTGTAAAGTTTATCTATTATAAATGATGAATTCTTTCAAATTTCTTGAAATTATAATTAGACAGTTTACAAAAAACTCTCAGATTCCATTTCTTCGTAATTTACATTTACTCACGGTACGTCATATCGACTTTACTCAGCTTCCCAACACTGCTATTGTAAGATTCAAAGAAGATTGTACGAGGAAGCGTCCTACAAATGTTTTAACAACTAATCATCCAATGAAACAATGAATAACTTTCTCTTAGATATACCGACTAGCGAGAACGCTGGTTGCTGAGAAGAAAACACTTGAAGCCGGGTGTAGTAAGTAGTTACGCCGTCTGAACTAACACTTCAATCCCGTCAAGAAATCCTCGATTCCCAAACACAAACAGGTATTTCTTGAAGTCTTAACTATGAGTATGCTAGAGAGCCCTAGTGTATTGTAATTTATGTTAATGACGTGTTCTAAGATTTGTTTTCACGTAAATTTTGCAAGTCACTACTGTAAGTTCTAATTCACACCGAGAAGTGTTGTCATTACAGCCGGAAACTAGAAATATTTCCAAGATAAATCCTTTCCACTCTATTATACAGACATATATAATATATATATGATTGATCACTCTGCGATTCGAGGTGTTGTTTGCCCAGAAACCAGTATTTCAAGTATTTTGTTTAATGGAAAGTGATAGGAAAGCCTTATCATCAATGGTTTTACTCGTTATGGTATTGGTAGAACTAAAAT
Organism: Halocynthia roretzi; assembly: GCA_013436055.1. NCBI lineage: Eukaryota > Metazoa > Chordata > Ascidiacea > Stolidobranchia > Pyuridae > Halocynthia > Halocynthia roretzi. Next base: position 13,134 of record QRAM01000531.1, on the reverse strand, counting down.
CACAATCAAAATGAAATGAACTTCAAAGTCCGACTTCAGATACACAAAAATAATGTACAAATAGTATGGCATGTGGATTCTACAGTTTCGTTCCAATGAACAGCATCCAAATATAATTTACACAGCTGACCAGTACAGCATAAGTGAACTAATACGAAATTCAACTAAGTACTTGAAAATGGAACATAATCATGTAACTTCAGTTTTAGGCAACTTCACATTCACCTTTTCTTAACTAAGCTTTTTGTAGTTATTAATCTATATAACTACAATTACTATCTAGTCAGTAGGTAAATGAAAACATCACTGCTCGTATTCGTACACCTGTATGATCACTATGAAACAGAATAAAAATTTATCACTTACTTTGGATTCAGGAGAGGATCAAGTGCTACTTTATGTCTCTCGCCTTCGACTATGATCATGTAACATAGCAGGATAACAATTCCGATTTTTTGCATCATTATTTCGTCTCTTGAATCTCAAAATGCAGCAACTTTTTACGATTCCAATCCAGTATAGATAGACTAGGATCAGTCAAAGCAGTTTTTAATATTGCTCTAATTTAGACAATGTGAAAGCTGTGAAATAATTATAATAGAGGTAGATAAAAATTATTGTTTCTACACAGTATACCTGAATATTATAGATAGTAAAACGTTATCTATTGCTGGAACATTGAAACCAGTGATCTAAAATAGAGCAGTATACAACAGATATATGAATAAACATGGGTGTCTTAGTTGAAAAATACATTATATTTTTTACTTTCTTTGTAATATCTAAACTTCTTGACATCTTCGATATAAAAGATATTTATATTTGATAATGACTATAATTTTTAAACTCTCCTGTAATATCTAAACTTCTTGACATCCTTTATATTACAGATACAATATTCGATAATTGAGGTAGAATAAAGCTAAAGTTAAAGTCTCATAATTTGGATTAACCTCTCTTGAATTTTATTTAATTCCTGACGAGTTCATTTAAAAAGCTGTTACATAACATCTTTTGTTGAATCTTACTAATCGAACTTTTTTTTCCCATCGCGTAAGACCTTACTGTTAGAAAACATGTATAAAGTTTAGAAAAAATATTGTTGTCCGAGTTCATACCAAAATTGTTCGCATTCCAATGAATTTAAATCTTTACATTTTGAACTAATTTCATTCCATTGTACTAATAGAACATATTTTTAACCTATGTTCATTGATTTCTGGTAAAACATCTTACAGGTAATAATTTTAAATCTCATTTATGAAGAATACTTGATTAAAATGTAATCCCGTGCTATTCACTACTGCTACGATACTACTACAACAATATTTTTATCTAACAGCGTACTTTCAAGCTTATCTAGACGAGTTCTGTATCTGCCTAAAGCTATTAAAATTTGATGATATCTTTCGTTAAGCTGCTGCTCTGAATCGTCGAACGATGTTTGCTTAACCCCCTGCAGGCAAAAAGTTCTCTGCGCTCGGAGTTAAGCAAACATTCAAAACTGCCTTGTGTATATTCTTCGGACTTCGGTTAATTACTTAGCAGTTATATTGAAGTAAAAGCTATCCTTTTTAAACATAAAAATACAGGAATCTAAGCATTGTAAAAGTACTGCACTTAAAATGTAAGAGTAACTATGAAAAAATGAACGTTCTATCAAAATAGCCACTATTGAGTGTTGCATGTAAGACATCAACAAGTGTTTGAACAAATCACTACTTAGATCCTGGTACAAGTATAAGGCTATATGATAATGAAGATTCCATGAGAAACAGATATTTCTAGTCCTTTGGACGACGCTAATGACGGTTGAGCCGAAACTAGATACACTTGATGTTGTGAGCACCTCACTCTCAATCATTCTTAAGCCATTATGAGACAAATGATATTGATAATTAGGCGCGGGCTGCTTGCAGACGTCTGTAAGCTGTTATCTTTAGTTGAGTGAGATAGCTGAAAATAATCTACTTCAAATTTCTTCCGGTATGCTAAGCTTCCAGTCTGTTTAACGAAAATTAGCGCTATGTGCGAGTTGACGTAACATAAACCATGATGATACGACATTTGATCCAGTAGGGCTGGAACAAGGGAACGATTTCTTTCCTAAAGAATCGTTTAAGAACCAGTTTAGATAATTCAGATTCCATTATAGGTTTAAATCTACATATGCTTTGATTTCAGGTTATCTAGGAATACAACAATACCTTCAAGCTAATGGCAAATTTAGAACTGTTATCTACTAAGACTTTTACCGTTATACTTTTGCAGTGGTTATTATTGCACCAATGTATTAATCTAACTAATTTAGGCCATAATAAGGCTCATTCGATAACAATATATCGAATACAATCTTCCATAATTTGAAGTTCCTTCCCTAATTATAATTATACTATGGTCCAAAGGCCTAACCATTAGAATCACTGTTCTAGAAATTATCATTTTACGCTAATGATAATCAACAAACAAAAACTATACCTCACTACGTCTATATAGACTCTTACCTCACATAAAAATAGTTTGACTCAAAATTTACACTCTAAAAACCGTACCCAAGAATTTAGGAAAACTATCTAATACTTATGATATGTCGGATCACAATGATTATAACATTAGCAGTGCTACAACATTATGAGAATTCCTTAAACCTTCAACAATAGTAGATTATCCATTTGCTAACATCACCAAGCTTGACAACGGTCAGAAAAGCAAACAAACCATGACTATCCCTGTTATTCAAGACACCTGCTGTCCAACCTTCCATCTATCACTTTTCGCATTACATAAGTTTATCCTTTCTATTCCCTGTAGTGCAGGACAGTGATCGTAAGTCTGCGCTGGTACAACCGCAGCCACTGAAAATTTCTTCGTTTTATTTACAGAGAACACAGAGGAGAGCTATCGGCTTTCATAGCGCGTATTGATAAGCATCGAACCATGTCCAGTAATTCTATTCAGATAACAGTAAGCGTCAGCCGTAATATTCATACAGGGATTAGGGATGGCAACTGTAATGATAGTGGTAATATGAAAATAACAGCTCACCTTCGAAGAAAGTTGAGATAAAAATGATTCAAGCTGTACATAAACGGTATGAAATTTCATTTGTAAAGACTTGAATGGGCAAGGGCAGATATATATCGTACACAACGAGCAAAGAATGAGTATTTCACTGCTATCTCGTGCATATGGACATACAACAGCAAAGAAATTTTGTTCCACCTTGCGGTATAATACTGTTCATAAACTAACTGTAAGAAGTCAACCTAACAAGAAAAATCCATTTTACTTTACTTTTCTACATTTTAACTTGTACTGGTGGCGTCACTGATAAGCTAATAAGATTAATTATGTTTATTATCACTGAAAGTAGCATCTAACCTCTGATACCATAATTCAATCCCGTACATAAAATCTAGGTCCATATATTTATAAAATATCTTATCTGATTAATTTGTGGCTTGATTAAAATTCAGCTGACGATTTTTAGGACGATATTCTCACGAAATGCGACTAATCTGTAATCTACCTCAATATTTCTTCCCTACCCCACCAAAATTAATTGCACTGATCGTAAATTTACGGCATCATTAGTAGGCTGGGTGCAAGAAAACACTGACACTGCATTAATCTACGCGTTCGTGGAATCGTCCCTGTTTATTTCAAGATCGAAAGATATTAACTCCGACCCAAAACAGCAAAGTTGTCTGGAAACAATCAATATATATGAAAGAAATGGGATGGAGGGCGACAAACACCAATCTAATCTGATTTGAAACCGTGTAAACCGCTTACGAAACGTAAACTATGAATCTAGTCTCGTCTAAATCGGTGCACACACTGAACACTGTTATCTTGTCAGTCGATCTAATTTGCAGTAATCAGAAAGAGCGGCGGATTATTAAAAAAAAGTAAATTTGAAAACACAAAACGATTATTGTTATCTCGCTTTTCATCTATAGCTCGAGGCTATACGCAAGTGGGGGCTTGATCGCCATCTAGCGGATCGAAATTTCTGGAAATATTATTCATGTTTGGGATTGTTGAGATAATTTAACAGCTGTTGATGATTCGTGACTAAAGTGCTACAGGGAAGTGAGTGAGTACCATCTCGTAATGTACTTGTGTTTCATCCACACACTTATTATTGTTATGGTGGATGATGGTTGTATTAAAATCAATTTCTCTATACAGTATTGCGGTTACTCTGAAATTCATTTAATAATCTGTAATTCATCTGTATCAAGCGAAAGGACTTCAAGAGTCAGCAAGGCATCCAAAATAATCATGGCAAGATCCATAACCAAGCATAAAAAGAAGATTTATAAAAGATGTTCAAATCATAGAATGTTCTGATAGTTGGTACCATGATTACAGGCTAGAAGCAGGTTTTTATTTTTAATTGTGTGTCATAGAACAAATATGACACAGCAAAAATAATCAAGGATAATTGAGAACATCTTCAGTTACATATGGTCATGACGTCATATCTCGAGAAAGCAATTTCAAAGAGATCTTGATTCCATACAATGGTCATTATGTAGAGTACGCACGCCCCCACGGCCTCACGTGATATGTGATTATATTTAGCTCCTTTTGTTTATGTATTTATAACTTAGTGAGAATACATGATCTATTCACCGAATTTGAAGTTTCTAGATATTGCACAATTAAAATATGATTATTTTAGTCCGCTAATATCAATAAAGTAATATAAGATTTACTATATTGGGCATAATCGGCATTGCCTTCCTAAAATGAGTTGAAGCGAATTGGTGAGGAGTTTGCCGCTGTACCTGATACCTTTTATTTCATTTTTAACTATATAACTCATCCAAAATCAAAATTCCAGTAACTCATTGATTGCATTTTCCTTACTACAGTAGCTCAATACTATTAAACCTGTACAACAGTTTGGGCCTTCCAAAGTCTGATAGCCTTTTTTCTGCAACTATCAATTCACTATCTGTAATGTAATAACCTTCCTACTCTTCCTAACAGGATCCAAATAGGGTACTTTTATATACACCTATTACGTGTTGCCTATATCGAATTGCGGACATGGGACTTTTGTTCAAGATTTTACGCATCACATCGTCATAAAAAGAAGAGGAAAGTAAGGGAAATATAATCAAACAACACAAAGACAATTTTTCTATTTTACAAGTTTAGTAATCTCCGGTTTAACCACTGATGACGTACGTAATACGGAAAGGAAGGAATGGAGCGTTACATATTTGGCGAATTTTTCGTTACGGGAACTTTGAATTGAAGAGGATTCGGATATTCTAATTATAAAATCTCAATAAGCGTGACAGTACTGGATTCGACAACACATTTTTTGATAGATATCGATTATCACCAACCTTATTCGTGTGTTGAGAGGTGTGAATTGTTGTAAGCAGTTAGGAACTGCGTGACTTAATATATGATGATGCTGAGGAGAATGATGCTTAAAAAAACTGCATTGAAATGAATTTAAAAAGTTCAGCTCAATAACTGAAACATTACCAACAATAGCTAAATCCGTATAAAGAAGACTACATTGCACACCTCATCAATAACAAGAATCTACATATCTACACAACAAGCATAGTGGATATACAGTAATACTCCGCCTAAAGCTGCTCCGCTTTGCGCTGTTCTGCTATAGCGTCAGCCACTCTAATTCAGAAGGTGGAAATATCACCAGTCATGAGTCAATATCAAAAAGTGATAGTTTTAATGACTCATTTGGTATGTTCACTTAATCATCTTCAGTAATTTATATGGAGTACATGTGCTCGGTAAGTTTCTCATATACATTTTTATATTTCATTTCTCCATCATGTTGGGAAGAAAGTATATACTTATATCTTAGAGTTATGGAGTCTGATTTTAAAAATTCAAACTCCGAATTTGGATATATTTTAAAGTTGCGACTCCAACTTCAACTCTACCACCTTGATTTAGATCAGCGTTTTTGCAATTAATGTCGCGCATGTACCGGCGATCGGCATTCGCGGCTAGAACTTTGAGGTGGAAATACGCTGCGAACTTCGGGGTATGAGGGTTAGTTGTCTGTTTTCAGTACAGTGTATAAGTTAAATCACCAAGAAACGTAGACTTGAAGAACTTTTTTCTTATACACTAATGTTATATTGACTCCCTTTAGCGCTTTGCTTCAAGCGGGGTATTGCTGTATAGCTATAGTCCCCATAGCCAGCAATAACAGCATACCTTTTTTCGAGATAAGTGTCCATGCGTTTCATAATGGATGAAAATTGTCACAATTCAGAGTGATCATTGGTTTGATTCATTCGTGGGAATTTCATTGTGTTACGAAATGTGTTTAAATTAAGTCCTTTTCGAGGTTAGCTTCTCGTCGCGGACAATAATTAAGGGAATATCCTTTGTCACGTTTGGCGTGTAGAACTGTTTCACATGGACGGTATAATTACAGTGTATTATTAGTCATATAAAGACGATCTTGAATTTGTAAATGATGGAGTGAATGAGAATCATTAGTAAAAATTAATTACGTGTCTGAAATATAAGGAAACGCTGTCGTGCAATTAAAATCCGATGGCTACTACGGGAGATATCTCGAGCGAGGGTGTGGGCAGTCAATGGTCAACATGTCGATGGTTAAAAATACGCGTTATAAACTGTTGCAACGCAATGACATCACAGAACAATGATTGACATGTGACAATTACGTAAGAAATTTATTATGGTGTGTTAAAAATGAACGGTGGTTCGTAGAAATCTAAATTCGTACATGTGATGGAAGTTTCGTATGATAAGCAATGATAACCATTTGCAATTTTTTTTCCTCTTTGAAAATAATCCCCTTTTTCACCATGGCATATGCCTTTTTATTGTATTTTTTTTATACGATCGATAAAATGTCAATACCGAAATAAATTCATCCGACCATGATAAATAATTATTTAATACAAATTATTAAATAGATAATGAGATACATCGTTTACAATCATACGAGAAATCACCTGTTTCGACTTATTTGGTGACCGCTTTTCTATCTAACTATTTAGTTCACAATTCACTTCTGTAAATTTGTTTCAATAAAATACATCCAAGTTATTTAATAAAGAATTAATTCGAAATTAATATAATATAATTGTTATAAAGCAGTAAATTGTTATAAGCAGGTTATATTTAATTTGTTCAACATGTTTAGTAATTGCTCCTATTTACAGAGCATTTATTTGAAATTCTTGTGGTATTTGGCAAAGAAACCGAAACCGGTATGTATATTGTACGAGACAATTATAGTTAAATATTTATTCTATACTTTATACTATTAATCGAAATAATTTAGTGCTTATTTAGAACTGACTGGCATAGTATTATTTCAATTATCTTGATTAGTATTGTACTTTCAAATTATATGAAAGAAATTAATTATCTTTATTAATATTGTGCTTTCAAATTTTAAAATAGAATAAATTAAAACCTACTGTTACCAAATGCAACTCCGAAAATTCTGAGGTGTATGATAGGTTTAGGCGCATGCTGCAGATAAGTGGAGCTGCCAAAATGAGGCAGCATCACTTCCATTTAACCGTCAAGAATTTGAATGCGTTATTCGCTTGGTTTAATATCTTAAGGAAAATGCTTCAGAACGCGTTCGTTGCAAATTGAACGCGCAAAACATCAATCAGATACAATTCCGATACCAAATACGAATCCTATCGCGTATTGACAACTTTATTCTCGGTGTATTGTGCTCCTTAGATTTGAGGAGGTTTTCTATGCTTCAAGACTCATCAATTTATACTCCAGCATATAAGGGATTATTTAAAAAATTGTATTTGCCTCACATATACCTGCTATATGAAATGGACTGAAATGAAAACAGAATTTCAAAGTTGAAAGATTTTTAACATTGTTTTGTATAAAATATTTTTGATGGGAATTTTCAAACTTGCAGAGTTGTTTAAGTGTACCTAATATAAATGCTAATAAGAAAAAGTGATTCGCAGGTTCAAATCAAAGAAGAATGATGATGATGATGAAAGAGTGAAACTATCCAATTCTGACATTTCCGTTTGAATATTCTTCGAAAAGGAAATGCCATTCAGCTTTGTAGATTAATGTTAAGGAATTCGATAGAACATTTTTGTTAATGCCATAGCGGTGTTTTAATTAGTGACGAGCGGCCATTGTTAAAATATATTATTCCTAATTAAGAGAATAACGAGATAAAGTCAAATTCCAGCTTCAGTCAGTGATTCCTTTGATATTTAAATCTGAGAATTCACTAATAAAGTGCATCCTAAATGAAGGAAAATTTGTGTGGATGTGTGTGTGTGGATGTTCGTGTGCCCATAACTAGGGTTCTTGGCTCGGCGCTCTGAAAACTTGTACCGGGATCGATTTCAGACATGGATGTGTTATAGGCAAATTTTTCCAAATAGGGGTTCTCGTTGGGGCCCCTGGGTTCATTTTTGATTAATTCTTGCCTTGCCTTGCCTTGCCTTGATAAACCTTTTGCCACAACCTTTGGGCCACATTGCCACAGGCTCCTTGGCGTATTGAGACGCCGTGTCAAGTAATGGTATAAAGGGAAATGATCTTTACTAAGCAGTATTCCAGTTCCTTCGACCCCAGCCTTGGGTTTTCTTTGTTAATCAGGCCAAATAAGGTAAGGATCCGTTGACGCCACGTATTTTTTTAAAGAGAAACGACCAACCAACCAACCAACCCAACTCTCGCGCATATATATAGCGAATACGTAATGTCTGTACGTGGGCAGCCAGCTTCAACCCACCATTGTACCACAGAGTGTGCTTGTGGTTAGCCATTAAATTTGTTTGAGTAATTACCACGCATTATGCGGTGAATGAACGCGATACTATTTATAGCAGTAACTTCACACTTCTCGGCGATTTACTACGTATTATTTCTTGCATCATATATAATTTGTTTAACATTGGGGTTGAGTATTCTAAATATTGAACGAAGGCTGACGTTCCCAACCACATGACTTTGCTTTGTTGACAAGCCTGATAATACTCCCTACTATTCTTTAATTATAAAACGTGAAAATCTTACGTTATCACATACATTACGTAATGCGTAAATATTACACCTGCGGAACGCCAATACACACGTACGTTCCACGTCAATAGCGGGATGATAATATTACATATATGTGTTCGTGCTGACGGTTGTTGAACGTGAGAAATGGAAGTATATTGATATAAATGTTTATCTCATGTCAAGCGAAGAGGTGGAGCAAAGGTTAGTCGTCCATTTATATTTGGTGCCCTTGGCTCAACTGGAAGCTATAACTGACATAACAATAAAAACTAAAAACTACGGGTGAACTTGGCGTATTGATTGCAGATTCCATCTCAACAGGATGCAAGACATTATATATCAAAGCGGTGTTTTCCCCATATCTCCCTACTTCAACGTTAAAATTGTAATGTTTTTTAAATGGGACAATTCCATAGATTTTGGCTTTCAGAATTACACACCAGGATACTGTAGCAGTCTATATTAGATTCAATCTCTACGCTAAATCACCATATAAGTCGAATAAACAGTTTTAATAGATTAGTTTCATGCGTATGAGGGTTCATCAATATTGACAAATATAAATAACTCAATGTGGACAATAGGCCGACGTGAGGCGCGACTTGTATTTATGACGCAGACACAATAGACCCTATTAAACCTTTCAGAGTCGAGTAGGCGAGTTAAATTAAAATATGGTAGAATTGTTCATTACCTAACATCTGTGTATTCAGATCTCTCATAAATTGTAATGATGTCATCGGTACTTTGGGATACTACCATATATGTTCTGTAGCCACTGCGGTTTAACGAGAGCTGAGGGTACAGTATGTACACGATCAACTTTCCAACAGTATTGTTACTTAAAAAGCAAATAGACATTGTCTGAAATCTTTATGATGAAGACAATTCTTCTGTCTAATCTCGGTTACTGATAATGTTCAATCTTTACAGTGAGAGAAAGAGATCTTCATCCCGGTCTAGACGGTGAAATATTACTGTACTTCGGAATACAAAAGATGTTTGGTATAAGAGAAGAAAAAATGAAATAAATGATGTAATATTGATTGTAACGTCATCAACCGAATGAATTCCACGTTCGAATCGTTTGATAAATAGGAGGGTGTGAATTGGGTTGGAATGAATTAAAGCGAGTACGAGTACGAGAAAATCTTCTGGCTATTTTTGTCTCGTTTGAGCGAGGAGAAGATCTTAAGCCTAAGGAGAATATCTTAAGCTTCCCTGTAAATGTGGCTGTCCCGTTCCTTAGGGCCATATAACTATCACTATCTTTTGATAAAATATACAGGCTGTCTCAAATTCGGTATGACAATCAGGACAATTGCAGCAAGTGCAGAGGTGCAAAATCGCAACTTGGCAAAGGGTTCACAAACTATATTTCCACAGCACTAACATCAATGTCTTTTCCATAACAATGGTAATTCATTTAAAGCTTGAATGAATAATAAATAAATTATCAAAGACAACTTATGATTTATGCCACAAAGTTTACTGACATTGGAAGAAAGTTTGAAAAGATAAAGTGAATTGGAACCAATACCTTATATTCCAATGTTTATCGAGATTTACGATGTAACAACACAACAGTAAAGGCGTGGCGTCAAACTCACTCGTTGGACGTTGACCCGATACAGTAAATTCAGTAAAGTAAACATTTAAATGAAAGATTACAACTACGTTTAGTTCCAATAAATTTTTAAGAACTGAATTTTACATTCAACGCGTAAATTATAATCCGCAGTGTTTAATCTACAAAGTTGATTGTATTACGTAAATTTACATTCGGGGTGCAGGCCTTCGAATGTAAAATACAATACCCTTTTTATTAGCAGCGTTACAATCGCTCACCTTGTACTATCTAAGGTCATGCAACTCATCAAATAATTAAACTTACACAGAACGAGGCTTTATGTACGAGTCCTTGATTTACGAGACATTTGTAATATTGCAACTTGTCTATTTTTGATGTGAAAACTAAACTGCAATGGACAGATGTTGATATAGGTCTAAAAACAAATTGAAATAGTACGAATCAATACGAAGTTGATTGCTAAGCAACAAGATATCACTGCCACTAGATGGCGGTGTATCGAGCAGCGACCCGAAAGTTCCGCCCAATGATACAGACCAGTGGTTTTCAAATTTGGATTGGTAAGATGAAAATAATAATTTGGGCTCTTAATTATCGATCCAAAACTATAGCATATTGAGCCTCTAATATCCAAAAATTCAGTATTATTTTTCAATCAACTAATCAATGTAATTGTTAATGGAAATTTCACCGATCCGTTTTGTGAAGTTTTTTCACGTGGCAAGATGGGATGAAACATCGAAACTAGAAATGAGAGATAGAAGCCGAGGAGGAAATAGAGACACGATTATATATAACGATAAAGGAAATATATTCTTCTCTCTTTGCAATCTATCAAAAGAAAAAAGAATGAAAACGCTAATGTATCATAAACATTAGCTGTTAACTCGTTGACACGCTGATAAGAAATCTGATTACGGTCGTATTTTGAAGATTTGTTTATTTACGCCGCAGATTCAAAAAGAAAGTTAGAGCAAGCGAGTGATGGATTAATTTGAACTCGCCTTAATGTGAAATCTTTAAAAAAAACAGGAGTTTTCCCACATAAGCTCGGATGGATTATCGAACGCGCCTATTTTGTTTATCCTCGTATGCATAATACAGTAAAGTGTGCTAAGCTGAACCATATGTCATAACATTTAAAGTACATCTAGTCGTGTGTATATGGTAGCCGTGTGCAAAATATGTGGTAAATGAAAAACAAAGGTTGTGGTTCGAAACTACACGTATCAGTTCTATTACCACTAGAAACGCGCTTATTCCAGCGTCAACAATCTACATATTCTACTTCCCTAGCGATAATTCTGACTGAGCTTTGGAGTGAACTAGGGTTTTATTTTAAGAAATATTCGACGGGAAGAACATCCACCTATGACCACAGATATCATGATTTCCATATCTGGCATACTGTGAACGTCGACAGAATAAATTATATACAGCGGATCCATTTTGTTTATTATCCATTTCAACTTTGCGTTTATCATTACGTTTAATATTTTACTATTCTCTACATAATCATAGCAAGCAGTTTAAACTGTATTCCGAATCGTTTTGGTTATATTGTAGTGTAATATATATATATATATATATATATTCTATTTGATAATGCAATATATTTAAATTCTTTCCAAGCCATTCGTTCTTTGAATTATGTCGTAATTGCTGCATATGATGTAGCATGCAGCTATTTCATTTTAGCACCACAGTCACGATATTAGTTGAAACTTTATTGCAAAGCAAGATGTGATTGCAGCGATGATGCAACATAGTACAGGTTCTCAACTAAATTCTGCAGTATTTTATTTTACAGGGTCTTAACCAGAAACGCCTGAGGCCATGCTTTGGAGGCGAACGCCAGCATAGTGCCCCGACATGTGACTAAAACTGCAGTAAAGTAAGTCATCGAAATATTGTGCAATAAATTAGGATGGTTTCTCAAAGATAACATTGCAATGATGGTATCAAACTATAGATTCAAACTATTGAAATACTGACGCGACTGCCCCTACTCCAGCAGGGAAAGTGTGACCGTGACTGCGACTTGTACTCTTAAGCATCCTTCAAGATCCACTTCCTTCCTTCTCCGCACAGCGAATGTAAAAAAAATCAGGCAGTGCAATTAAGTAAAAGTAACCCCAGGGATAAAAAGATTGTCAAATGCATTTCTGGGATAAAATATATTTCGCAATAAACCATACGATACCGTAATCGTAAATAATAAGCGTGATCTGCTGATTTAATTTTCACTAATCCATCAGAGAAATATAAAGAAATTTCTGCAGGTCATTCAACGGCATTATTGTTTACTTGATCGGAGTTTCAGACTCGGACGCGAGTTCACTGTTTCATTGGAAAATTCCAGGCAAAATATGACCGAAATAAATCTTGAAATGTCTTTTAATCCTTTCACAACGATGCTTTATTTATTTATGGATGATCAAGAGAACGGATCAAAGTAGTTAAGAAACATAAAGATTATTAATTTAAATCATCAA
>QRAM01000530.1:9993-59853 GCA_013436055.1 Halocynthia roretzi | reverse complement strand
TTCCAGTGGGGATAAATGGCAAAAAATCAGGATTTGGAAATTGAATTCAGAAACAAACAAAACATACGCTTCAGGAAGGTATGCATTTGTTTACATTTCATGAAAACTAGTATGACATACTACTCATGTTTTTAGGTTTATCTGTATGGATTGCACAATAGCAGTAAGTAATGGTGGAACATGTGAACCATGTTCCAAACAAAAACTTAAGGACATGGAACTTAAAAAGCGGAGAGAAATTTATTTAAAAAGAGTCATGGATCAACCGGTGTCAAAATTTGCCCCGAGTACATCAACAACACCAAAGCGACTCAAGGCTACCATTCTATCTTTGCGAAAAAGGTTTGTGTCAATCTTTTCTAACTGAAGGACATTTTTGGAATTATATCAAGATAAAATTTGATTGCAAATATACAGCATTTTATTTTACTCTTTTTAATAAACCCATAATTCATTTTTAATTTTCGTTGATACAGGATATCAAATCTTGAACAAGAATTTTTCAGCAAAGGTGTAGATGTTGATGAATGTATCTCTGATTTGCTAGAAGCATCAGTTCAGCAAAATCAGGAAGATACATTCTTAAAGGAATGGTGGACAATTCAAGTTAAATTACAAAGGGAAACTTCTAGTTGCCAATTTCGATATCCTCCGTCTGTTATCAAGTATGTTCTATGATATAGTGGATAATGTTGAGTTACCAGTGTTAATTAAAAATGAAAACATTGCAGTCCTATTTTAACATTTCCAGATACTGTATGAAGCTATATGCAAAATCCCCAGCAGCATATAATATTGTGAAAGAAATTCTTGTGCTGCCATCAGCAAGGCGTATAAGGCAAGAAAAAAATAAGGCTGGTCAATCGTACTCTGTTATTCAAAAAGATGTGGCAGACCGTATATCCTTGGCAGTTGAAAATACTACCCTGGATCATGAAAGATTTGCTTCAATCATAATTGATGAAATGACCATTAAAGGTAACTCGGGAACCAACATACATCGTAATGGGTTACTAATAACTTCTCTCTATAGATGAGATTGTTTACAAGTCCTCCACCCAGAAAATTGTGGGTTATGTTGACTGGAGACAGTCTATTAACAACGTTGTCTGAGTCCACATCCAAAATTGCCAGTCATATGCTTGTAGCTTATCTAAAAGGTCAGAGTGAATTATAAAGTCAGTATTAAAAGTTAGTAGTAAGTACATTCAGTAGTAAGTTTATAAATACAGGAATTACAAATAGCAAACTTGATGGTGCAATTGCTTTTTATCCAACTGCTGGTGCAAAATCCACTGACATTATCATGCTATTACATACATCAGCAGTGATAAAATGCATAATAGGTGAGTCTCAATTTTCAATTATTTTAGCAATTACAGATAATAAAATTTATATAATAGGAGATAGCCTTGCTGCTAATCGATCTGCTTTCCAAGCTTTGTGTATAAAAGAGGCAGATGGAATTCATTTCAGAATGTACAATCCTGTCAACCCTGCGATAAAAACATTTTACTTCATGCCCAATTTTACATCACAGTTAGATATACATTGTTCATGACCCACCACATCTACTAAAAACAACAAGAAATAACATTTTGTCGAAGACCAAAAATTTATGGAACCGGGGAGATATCTTCTGGCAACCAATTCGGACCCTTATATTGGTATTTTATCTAGTATTCTGACAATTTAGTATTGTGACTAACAACTTTTAGGACGATATAAAAAGGGGAGAACTCAGGATATTTCCCAAACTGTCAGATGCCCATGCATGCTTTACCCTACTACTCCTTGGGAAAAAGTGTCAGCATAGCTGCACAAACACTCTCGAACAGTGTTTGTATGTTCGTAGAAAAATATTAGTACTGTATGTATGTTCAGTTCTTATATCTTATATCTTATAGGCAGTGCACTGAAAATGAAGGGATATGTAGCACTAGGAGAATTTATTTGTTTGATTGACAAATGGTTCGACATAACTAACTGCGGGTACCAGTCTAGTTACAAAGAAGACATGTTACCAATTAGTGAAAAGGATGATGAAAGGTTAATATGGTTGGAGAAATCATTCCTTAGTTATTTCAGTCATTGGAGGGAATCTGTGGAGGCAAGGTGTACAGATAGCCAGATAGATAAAAGACACATGCTATTAAGTGATGCAACTGAAAAAGGTTTATTACAAAGTACGAAGGGATTGATTACTGTCAGCATATAATTTATCATGGTTTTTATTGTCGGACAACTTTACGTAGGAATCCAATTACGGTAAATAACCTGAGAAGTAAGATAACATATGGGAATATGGTTGAATATTCGTAGCATGCCGGGATACTGACCGGAGAGAGTGGATTAGACACCGAAAGAATAACAGTTTCTAGATTGGGAGAGACGAGAAGTAACGAATTATTGTAGAATTTGAATACTAAACATTGAATTGTAATTAAAGTCTCGACTATTGATTGTCGCTACCTGTATTATTGCTATAATTTCAATATAATAACTGAGCACAAAGTTGTGTGTACTTTCATTGTACGTAGTAGATAAGTGTTTTGACAGTTACTACGACCTTCTGATCATTATTAAGGCTCATGGAGTCACCTCAGTGTAGACCTGAGTGTATAGTGTCGGAGAGTACTAGACTAAATCAGGGGGGACCAACTTGTCTTTGATTGCAACCGACTTGAAAATTTCTTAGGAACTAAATTACCTTCAATGACATCATAAGCTAAATACCTCACTAGCAATGGAGAAAGAAAAGTCCACCGGAACACTTATGACACAAGAGGATGTTTAATTTTGGGTAGAACGATTGTTAGCTTGTATATTAATTTTTGCGTCCAGTTTTGTAAGCCAAAATATTCAGCGATGTCAAGTTTCTCTTTTGTGGGTTTTCACTGTAAGATTTTATTTCTGGTTAAGTTCACACAAAATGAAACGCGATCGACGAGTTGGAGCGTAGCGATTGACCGGTCGATCTCGATCGACTTGTTGCCCACCCCTGGACTAAATGATTAAACCGATTCCAACTAAATATGACTCAAGTTTCAAACATATGGATATCATTGTATTATGACGTCACGAATATATATGTATATAGGTTTACCAGCATACACTATGTTCAAAGAAAACACGGGCCCGGACTCCTTCAGGGTGACTCCGGTGTAAAATCAGTACCACTCTAGCCCCCTGATCTCATCGCGTATTTAGGTGATTATTTATTTTTCTCACTCCTTAATACACAATTAAAACCCATGCAAAGTACCTAAGTAGCTTGTATACTTGTGTAGAATTATCTATCATGATGATTTGATTGTACATCTGTTTCACTTTCATAAATATGATTGGTTTGACATCAGATGATTGATAATTGTCGGTACCAGGATCAAAATTAAGAGGTTTCATAGCTTTAGTCGATCAACAGAAACTTTGTACGGTTGACATTGTTGTAATGAAGTATCTTGGATAACGCTGTGGAGCTTTGAAGGTCTATTGTGTGCTCTTTGGAGTCCATGTTTATGAGTATCATGTCTTACAAATACGCGTGCGTACATTTCTGTGGTTCCTTTTGCTTTTGTTGTTACGATAGCGTAATCAAATGGACGTGGAGGGATTGAATGCATGGTTTTGACAAATCAACGCAATTGATTCATGCAATATCCTTGGTTGGAACTTTTATTTGTTTGACGTAACAAAATCTCCTGGAATTCTAGTGTTACAAAAAGGGAATTAATTGAATCGTAGTCAGTCATGCAAGGATCAGAAATTCTCGTCATGGATAGCAAACGTAACCTTAATTCCGTCGGGAAATCCCATAAAATATGGTCCCCATTGAGACTATGTTTGAGGAAAAGAAAACTACAAGAATGCAGAGGTTCAGCGCGATTGTACGCGATTTATGAAAGTCCGTGGTAGCAAAGGTATAGTACTATAAGGCCTATAGGCCATAGGGAGTAGAATTTTATAGACAACTAGAATCGTACACAATTATGCAGAACTTCCGTTGTTGTCAATTGTAAAGTTGTCACATTATCACCACTAGCATCACCGTGCTTAGTTCAGACCAATGTAGTGAATCATCTACATTCTAAATTGCGTGTGATTGGCAGCAAACTATATACTTGCTACACACAAATACATGCCAATAACATGAGCTGAATTTTCAAGTCGACAGCACTTCAGTTTCAGTTTCACCAGCGTAGGAGAGTCTGTCACTTAATAAAGACTCATCATCTCTAGATGGGGGATGTGATCCAGAACCATGAGGAACAAGTCTAAGAGCAGACTTGCAAGCCGGATATATAATATTGGACTTGCAATCAGAAACGTGATCAGGCACTTAATATCTGTGAATTTAAGGAATAAGACAATTTTCCCTTTTGCATATTTACGTAGTAATATAACACATATCTCAGTCATCTATTGCAGTTATTTGTATATGTATGCACTATATAATATATTTTAAACAATATAACCTGTAAAAAATATTCAGTTGCACTCTGCCTTATACAGATGCTCATTCAACACTTGAATATTGAATATAAAATGTGATTAACAATTCTAGAAAACTTTCTGTTGGACACTGCTAATCCGACACAGCGCAAAATAGGCCAGTGATCAGCTAGTTTTCACTGTTGTAACGCTTCGTAGCACTCGTTCATACGTCCCATTGCATTATAATCAATGACGATAATGGAAAATGTATGGGATTGTAAAAAAAATGCCAATTAAGGCTGTTGTTTTTAAGCTATATCTTGTACCGTATAACACAAAACTCCGGGAGGATGTAGGCTTTGAAGTGTACCTGAAGAAAAAGAAAAATAGGATTAATATTGGAGGAAAATTGAAATTATCTGCACTGCGCTACACGCACGAGTTGCTCTTTCTCGCATACTGTCTGGTTGTCGTGCGAGAGAATTATCGATACGGACATTCTCACCTCGCATTTTTTACGATAACGATTACACTAGAACTCCGCTTACATCGGGAATTCTAATACTGATGGAAATAATTGTAACCAATAGTTATGGGAAATACAAAGATAACGGGTGATGATATACTGACGTATGAAATAGGAAAACTGGCCATACAATAATATCACTTCCTAAACATGATATTTAACGGCGGGAAATTTTACTGTTTAAGACTCATAGGTAAGCTGACTAGCTAAGCGCTAGACTAAAAGTGTGCAGAAGTCTCATGACATGGTGAGAGAGGTGTAAAGAAAACTTGATAACTGTTCTGCTTGTAAAATCATTGTAATAACAAGAATTGTGTCTGATGATATAAACCTATAATATAACTGAAGAATACAGAGATCAAAATCTGTGATTTATTTATTTACATTTTCTATTTTCGTCATTGATTATCCGTAATTAACGGAACTAATTCGCAAATAATTTACAAAATCTCCAAAGAAATGTTGTGCAATGGTCGTTGACTTAAAGTAATTACAAACGACAATTACTAGTACATGACTGAATGTAATTTCATGATTTCTCACCTTACAGGGTTGGCTACGAAAAAAGAAGGGGCCAGAACCCACTTAGGGGGCCATGCTGTTGACTTGAAAACTCAGCTCATGTTATTGTCATATATCTGTGTGTAGCACATATATAGTTTGATGTCAATCATACGCAATTTAGAATCTAGATGATACATTGTAGTGATCTGAACTAAGTACGGTGACGCTAGTGGTGGTAATCTGACAATTTTACAATTAAAAACGACGGGAGTTCTGCATAATTGTAGGGTAGCACAATTCTAGTTATACAGTACACATAATTTGATACCCAATCGGAAATCTCGCAAGGTTTTAGAGAATTCGGGGAAAAATTACAAAGATTCTCCTATAAACGGACCCTACCTGACAACACGCGAGCTAAAAAATAAAGTTAAAACATACACAAGGCATAAATATACAAACTGTATTTATTCCTAGTAAATATGACAATTTTTTTAACAATGAAGCGAGATCATCAGCAAGTGTAATGTTGTCTCCGTTATGGTATGAAAGCAAAGAAATTCAGTTGATAAGATCTAACTTTAAAATATCTCAGTGGGTAAGACCCGATCTCATCCCAGTCCATAGCTGTTTCAGATCAACGTCAAGGTCAAGATCGCGAAGTGCAGCTTTCGATTCATCTTCTAAACCTTAAAGTTGAAATTTTCTACGTTACACATCTTTAAAGGCGATTACTGCCATTCGGTACCAATCAACATACTTGCTGAATGCAATTTTCTGGCTTTTCGAATAAGGTCTTCAACACCAAGCTCAAGGAAAATACTTTTGTGCTCACGCGTTCTTGCTACCAGATTTCTTATTAACATACAAGCTTGCCTCTGTATTGTCAATCGACATAAATAAATAGGTCAAAAAGGGAATTTTGCTTAAAATGGGTCTCTTTCAAATGAGTAAAACTACTCATTATATTACGACAGTAATACTAAATAAATTTTAATAAAATGTGTGTAAGTACATTATTAGTAAGCAAATAATAAAGATATATCAACTAAGACGGGACTTTCATCTGCAAATAAAGTTTTGTTTTGTCTACAGTCTAAGCCGATCGTATGCGCGGATTTACAATTTTGCCTCCGAATTATCCAAAAGAATTTAAAATAATCGCAAATATCCAGGATTTCAACCACTCCCTTCTACATCGTAAAGAGCAGTGGTTTTCAATTTTTTTTGTTACCGTGACTAATTATAGCAACCCAATATATCCTAACGACCCCCTTCAAACATTTTTTCAAAGCATATCCAATGCGGTTGTCTACACGCAATAGCAAGTACTTTCTTTTTTTTTTGACTCCCGAGTATCGAGAATTACGCTAATCATCATCGTATATCGGCCAGATTGACAGTGGCCTTTTAACTATTCTTTTTCTCAACAATCTTGCGACCTGCGGGTCGCGACCACATGGGAAAGAAAGAAATCATTTTCCTTATTAACGACGCTGAGAATCAGATTGCGTAATAATTATACCATTCATCGACATATGAGTACGATCGCGTCTTTTAATTTTAATTGGGAAATCAAATGTTTTCATAGAGTTACGCCTGGTAATTTTGTTTCATATATTCAAATGTTTCTAACGGTAAATATATTTTTTTTAATTTCAATGGTTAACTAAAGTTCAAATTTCCGATATAATTTCATAAACAGATTCCACTTTTGTGACACATTTTTGATTTACTATGTCCTCAATTCCACCAAGAAAAATTTGTCTATTTAATTTAACTGTGTTACTTCAGCGTCTAATTGTACTAATAAAGTATTAGTGATGCGTCTCCAGGATACACGAGAGGGATTTGAAGACAAGCTTGTAAGCGCTGTATGCTAAATTACAGATTCTTACAATGTAGGATGAGTACTATTACCGATGATCGGTAGATAAAAGGAGGGACCACACTACTGCTCGGAATTCATCACTTGGCTAATTCTGGGATTAAGGTTCAAGAGTTGTTTAACAGTCACAGTCAGTTAAAATCAGTACAGGTACTTAAATTCTTATCTCCGTAATTACGTGGTTTCTACCTTTTAATATCGTTGCCACAAGACTAGCAGAATTGAACTTAGAAGCGGCGCATCCAAATGTGTTGCGTGTACTCGAGTAATTATTGAGCATCTACAGCTTATGAGTCATAGTTATTCTGAGATTGATATCTTAATAATCTGTAAAAAATCGTCACACCTCATATGTAATTCGAAAATCTTCAAAAATTGAACTACCTGAACACCTAATTGCACAGTATGTACGTCCATTGCATGAGTGACCATCGGAGCAATCGCTTTCTCCATGATCAGCTTACAGTGATTGGGATTTCGTAGACTCAGAGTAGCCAGAGCGAAAAAACAGGCTTCACATATCTGATAATAATCACACACGACATCAACGATAGTTATTAGCGGGACGTTACCGATGTTAATTAATACGCACCCTGGCATTTGCAATATACTCTTCAAGGATGTCATGAAGAATTTCAATTCCACCATGCTTTACCAAATAAACCTTGACGTCATCATTTCCACTGATAGCTTGCATCAAGTTAACGCACTGCTTTATAAGGGCCTGGAAAATAAGCATATAAATCCTAATGAAGCATATCAAGACAGATGATGTGATTTTGATGATTTTTTCCAGGTCGATCCGAGATTTATTTCTCGATAAAAAGTATGCACTGATAGACTACCCTTCGGTGAATGGATAAAATAACCGCATCTCAGCCTCTATTTCGCATGAATTAAGATACAAGAAAAATGAGGGAGAAGAGTAGGGCAAAAAAAAAAGAAAGGAAACACACAAGCATTACCGTGTCGACTTAAACGTAACCTTAACAACAACATTACAATATTGATATATACTCAAGTTCAGAGTATGGAGCAGAGTATTCAAGTATTCTACTGTCATGATTAATTCACTTAAAATATTTTTTTGTACAAATCGAATTACGGTATATTATATAAAACAGTTGTACTTTGAAATACATTCAGCCAAGCACTGTAATTATACAACTTATAGGGAGGAGCCCGTGCACAGAGTATTCAGTTCGTATGAAACCAAATCTTAATATTCATTATTCATCGAATATATTCAGTATAAATCGTGGTCAATGTGAAGTAGGCGCAAGATCATTCCCATTACTATATAGTATATACTATAGTATTTAATACTACAAAAAGCCAATTCAAAGTACAGTGGTGTCTCGTGGTGCAGCACAAGATATTTCAAACACCGAATCAAATATCTACTGACCACTATGCAACATTAGAATCGATTATTATTTTCAGGTGACAAGACAAAGCAAAAAGAAACTGTTGAAGAATAAAGCTTACTTTCCTGAAAAGTTATATCCGTAGTTATATATTTTCAGTTAAAGTAAAAGCGAATATTGGAGATGGAAATAAAACAATCACCAAAATCATATACAAGGCAAGTATTTACACTTAACGCTGTATAGACTGCGCCCGGGAGTAAGTTTCGTGATTTCGGGTTGAGTCATTCCTATGAAGTGGCGGAACGAATTACTGTAAAATTAAATTAAGTATTGTAGAATGTGCTTGATCGTGATATTTGCTGGTCAAATTAATTTCATTGTCTAGGGTGAACGAATCATAAATTAATAACAACAAAGCTTTGATTTAGTCGAGGGTTTAGAAGATGTATAGTAAGAATTTACCTGGTCATGTGTACAAGTAACGACTATTAAACAAGGCTGAATAATATGAATGTAATTTACTTCAACAGGGTCAGGAGCAAAGGAATAAGTGATATATATATCAACCATAGTAATTTTTGGAAGTGCAGCAAAAGGCGAAAATAGCTGCTAGTGATTTAGAACAGAACATTATATTACAGCAACAAAAAACGTAAAGAAAGCTAGCAGTGCGTGAAACAGGTTACAGTACTCGCTTACGACATTGTTAAGGAATGCAACGAAGAAGGCGGAGCATATTTCATTCTGGTGAGTGCAAAAAATACTAGCGTTCTGTAAACATATATGACTAATACATAATATCAGAAATGAAAGTGTTTCAGTATACAGTATTTTATGTGGGAACTTTGAAACAATATATTGACTGGTAGAGGTATATGTAGTATTGTTGTAAATCTGTAAAGTAATGAAAGAAATATTGAATCTAGACTACACGACTAATATAAATTACTACCAAAGAATTACCTTATAGTGGCGTTAACTGAGTCTTGATGAATGTTCAGTAATACTACGACCGAACGATGTCATCATCGTATATCGCGCGGTATTACGAATTATCTTAATAACTACGGATAGTATTGGCACGAGAACTCCGTCATAAGTCTAAAAGCACAGATCGTATGCCCGAGGCGAGGCAGTCACTGGCTATAACTACATACAGCACTTAATAGACAAAACCAGAGTTGGTGTAGTAAACTTCAGGGGGAATGCTTTTAAAGTGCGATACTGTTCATGGAATCTACTCAGAATACTCACAAAAGGTACTCGACGCAAAGAGACAGTGGAAAGAAACAAGATAGCAAAATACGTTCGCATCACCTGGTACCAAATTATAAACATTAGGTGAGCAAACATCGTAAACTACAGTAAGTGTCGTGTACTAGCTTGTCGATGAGGTTTTTAACATTGCAGGTACATTTATCTCTATCGCGGTTAAAAAGCAAACAGAATTACGCTCAGGTAGTTTATTTAGCTAAAATACCGTAATCACATCGAGATTCATATTCTCTCCAGCAATCTCGATTCTTCGACTTAGTACCAGAAATTCAGAATATCATCAAGATAATCCATTCAAAAGCAGTCACGCAGATAATGTTAAAACCGAAAAGGAAGAAAGCACATTTCTAATGATGTCATATGTTAAGCAATGTTAGATGAACGCTCAATTAAGAATTAATCCATTTTTTAATATAGTATATTTTAACGTTGTTGTATCTCTGTGACACATGTATATGTTCAACATGCCGAAGCGATCGTTTAAACAAGTGCTTCGTACTGTATTTGAGGTCTGAACAGCAGCGCGAGTACGGAAGAATCGTTATAATTGTGAACACTAACGCTGAATTAGTTCAGAATGCAAACGTGGCTCGTTAGGATAATAATGCAGTACTGATCAAACACAAACGAGTTTATAGCTAAAGTGACCAACGTTAAGTGTGAAAGCAGTTTTGTAATTAGAACAGTTGCCGTCTATCTTTGAAGAAATGAACGAATTTCGAACTTGTTAATAAAACAATAAGATCCAGGAAAAATGAAATAGGCACAAGTTACATTTCAGAAGTTGAACTGTTTTGAATATCATCTATTTACGTTTAATTAATTTTAAATAATGCCATGGGTGATGTGGGTATGGATATTCATTGGTGAGTGTTAACTAACTCTACCTCTTACCCAAACCTAAGGTACCATAACCTAACTAAACGTAGGGGGTATTTTTATTCATTTCCGATAAATTTAACAACAATAGTTTTTTGAGTTAACAGAAAACCTCAACGTGAAATTTTGAAAATGAACGAGTTCCCAAGGTAGATCAGCATTTCAACTATATTTATGTATACTGTATAGAAGGAACGGTAGTACAAGCCATTTTTTTTCCTGAAATGAATTTAGGAAAACAATGACAATACTCTTGTCTATCATGTTACGAAGTCAATTGTTTGTAACAGACATTGAATTGACGAGACCGTTAAATACGATCATAGTGTGAAACGATTTCTAGCTGTCGTGGTCCACAAATATACCAGGAATTTTAATCAGAAAAGTGTTTGTTCAGTATAATTCCATAGAACCTTTCGAATATAAAACAAAGCAAGCTATTTGGGGATTTCACAGAAGCATTACAGGCTGGAGAGGTATTGGACTCTCAAATAGAGGCATGTATGAGAATGGAGTTTCGAACACGGCTTGGGAGCGTACACATTTTTACATGAGAGTACTAACGTGAAAGAAAAAAAAGTATACGCTTTTAGCATATTTTCTATGGCAGGTATTGGTAGACACAATAATGTTAGCACTACACTTCAATACCAAATAGACCATTCAAAAAGTAACAAGGACAAAACTAAGGCAGTAGAGTATACTAACTACACGATGGAACGGTATTCTATTTCGAATATACTCAGTAGTGAAATAATATCAAAATCTTTTTTTTTGTAGCGCCTATATCATCATCAGTCGTATCTTAGTTCACACGGAAGAAAACCAGGTAATGATGAAAGCATACTACTGTCAGTTTCAAGTTGTTGGAAATGAAGCAAGCAGTAAACGGATGTCAACATCGGTATATCTAGCGAATGCGAAGCAACAAGAACAAGTTGTTAAGGTTGACATACATTCCGAGTTTATTTGTCATTCGTGGACAGTACCTACGGTTTGCTATATGGTTTGCTATTGCACACGGCCTGATATCGGATGCAGATATTCAGCAACTTAGGAATCGGGAATGGGATTTCGCCTTGTGATCAATTTGTTGACGTCTAACACGGACGTAACATATGCGCGAGGTTCACTTTCAGTTAGCCCCAATATATATCCGGAATCTAGGCCCGTGGTTTCATATATCGTCCAATTCGTGGTGACAAATACAGGTATTTCTTAAAATTTTAGCGCAAGATGACTGGATGTGTCAATTAGCTTATGATGCAAGAGCAAATTTATGCGAAACATCACAAGTGTCGCACGGGTTTCGTGCATTGTAGCGTCTGCTAAAATAATTATAATAAGACCTCGATTATAAGACGCATGAAAAGGGCTTGAAAAATAAATATACGGCGTGTCTTATATTCGATTAAATATGGTAACCGTCAACAGACACAGACTCACTAAAGGTACAAGTGATTCCAATATCAATAATTAATCCAATGAATAAGTTATCAAATATAGAGGAAACCTTGGGAATCTAATCTCAGGCGCTCACCAATTTACAGGTATGCATTTGTGACGATCTTCCACATGTTGTCAAGACAAATGCTGAGAGACAAAGAGCCATTCCGTCCAATGAAATACTACAAAAGGATTTGACAGTTTCTGTCGGTTATGAGCGAAGTCTTTCTGTATGTGCATCAGTCATGAACAATCAGGAGTACCTATGCAACGTTACGCCTTATGAAGAATTCATTATACCTCCAGAAACTATATGGTCAGCAGGGACAGTTGTTGAGGTTGAATTCAAGGTAAAAATCGTTATGCCCGTCATGTATCTGAAAATAATGGAACCACTTTCCATTCAATACCATAATATTGTCATGAGGAGGGTAAACCCCTAAGCCAATCTGATGTTCCACTCAGGGGAGCCAACCAAAATCGCTAAAGTGAAAACAGCCAAAAAACGAAACCACAAAAAGTCAAACCGGTGAAGCAAAAAGAGATAGATAAAAATGTAGTATGGTAAACCATCTATTCCACAACCACCATTGAGCATAGCATATATACTACATATTAACTCCAGTGAAAGCAAGAGATTGCATGTAGCTTGGAGAACAGGTATTTGAAACTTACAAAAGCTAATAGAATTTATTTTTAAGGTTGAAATGGTGAAGGCAAATGAGACTGCATCTATTCAGATTTCGATAATGTCTCAGGATGAAGAAGGAAATGAAATTCCCCTAAGTGTTCCTCCAAGAGCTCACTTGATTTGGCAGCCAAAAAATGTAGCCGGGGTCACAAAGCTACGTGAAGCTTGGGAGAGCAGTAGTGATGGATCAATTTCCCCTCAACGTAGAAGCTGGGCCACACGGCTAGGTCCCCAACCTTATCTACAGCAATACTTGAATCCATCACATAAATCAGTTTCGTTACCTCATTACCAGCAACCTGCTTCCCCTAAAATTGACTATGGTCTTAAAGAAAAGGTGGGAAGATTGCAAGAAGACGAAGTAGCAAATAAGGAGATAAATCAATTCTCAACTAATGGACTGCAGAAATGGCACAATACGACAGTGTCAAGTCAGGATCCAAATTGGAATGTTGTAAGAGATCCATCAACACAAAATGAAGAATCTTATGATCATAAGGAGAAAAACCTACCGGATTGGGCAAAAGGTTTCGGAGACGACTTTGATTATGATGATGTTATGGTGGTTTGAGATTTTGTGCAAAAATATGAGCAAACTATGTGATTACAATTGTATAAATGGTTCAACAATGGAATACGAAATACATTCAAATACCGCAACATACGGATTACAAATTATTATCCAAAGATGTACCTGCTATGGGCTATTGCCAACTAAGCAGATGTTCTGGACCATCATAAACTACGCATATATCTTAAAAGACCAAGCAATTGAATTTGTTCAACATAGAATGTTGTTATGACAAAGGAGAAATGAACTCACCGAATTGTTGTTATGTACCTCAACCAGTTCCTTGATGACTTTGCAACCACCAAGATCAACGAATTCTTGACAATATTCATTCCGTACCATTACTTTGGACATAGTAGATGCAAACTCTTTTGCTAAACTGCTGTCATGGCAGTGTTCTGAAAAAAACACCAAATTGAATCCAAATCCATTTGATCTGATGACCCTTCTACTTATTAAAAAGCACACTCAAATTAATATATAACATGATCATGGCTGTTGAATTTTTTGTGATTCCGTTTGCACAAAAATCCCACAGGGCACTTATTTAAATAATAGCAATAATAAATTTGACATTAGATATTGTGCCCAGTAATGCTGGTGAAATTTGGCATGTCATTATTGCCTAGCATGATCGTCTCCTGAATTTCTATTTTAGCACAAGTTATGAAGTACCTTTAAATGCATTTATCAGTCTCTTGAGTCCATCATCTAGCACAATCATTTTTGCATGATCATGAGCATTTCCAAAAGTAACACGAATATCATCATCTAATGTAAGATTTCTCAGCGCGATGCAACCTTCACGGACCACATTTTTGTTATCTGAAAGGAAAACACAGAAGATTTGGCTCAGAATTATATAACTTTTATTTTGAAGTGTTCAAAATCAATGTGTTCAAAAATTGGACCAAATTTGTTTAAAAAGAAAACAGTCAACATTCCCAAATCAATGTCAGTGATACTTTTCTCTTCTGTCTAAATTCAAGTAATACAGTAGAAACCGCTTAATAAATCCAACCGCATATTAAATCCAATTGACTTGGGACCGAATTTTTGCATTCAAAAATACCCGGTTAAAAAATCCAAAACTCGCTTTATAAATCCATTTTGTTCAGTATTCCATTTGCTATTGATTTTTGTGAATAATCTGTCTTAGTGTAATCCCATACGATCCAAAATGTGATTTGTCAATCTCATCAAATCGAGCGTATTCAGACTGGGATTATCCCAGTCAGTCGCCTGTTGTGTAACAATTGTGTAAAAGGTATCGACGGATTATGTTATATTCTATGGAAAAAATAGATAATCATCTTAGAGTGACATTTACACCCAAACAAACCTCGTTGTTTCAGTTTTTTGCATCACATGATTCATAAATACACTACTAAATTATTTGTGTTTTTTATCTTCCCGTTTAATAAATCCCCCGCTTATTAAATCCAAAATCGCCCGGGACGGAGGTGGAGTTATAAAGCGGTTTCTACTGTAGATTAAAGTGATATACAATAAATCAGTGGACTTTCAGGGATTTTCAATTTATTTTATGTTTAATATGCACATATCTACAAATGCATTATGCCATACCACTGTATTGTTCAATAGTCCGTAGTAACAAAGGAATGATGCCAATCTTGACTAAAGCTTGACGATTGTCTTCATGTTTTGTGCATGCCTGCTTGATTATTCGTAGGGCAATTTGAATGATGTCTTCATTTTCACAATCTTTGAAATATACATTCGAAATATTGAAATAAGATCATTATAATTAAGATATTTCACAAGACCTTTCAACTCATGAACGAAGAACTGAAGTCTTCCACCACTTAACTCATCTGGTTGGCCGTCGATAAGCATTGATAGAGACGTGAATGCATCTAACAAACAATAAAGATACACATAATAAAAACACCACATAACTGTAATAAAAAAATACAGCGTAAAAATAAATGAAATGTAATCCTATGTAAGACGGCGCATTCTAACAAAATTTTGAAAACAACTTTCCCATGTTGCACACATATACTATATTTATTAAGCACAGGTCAAAGAAGTTAAATCTAGGCTTATTTTCTATAGGTGATGTCGCTATGGGGTCAGTAAACAAAACCTCCGGGTCCAATTCTGACTTGCCAATATATATTACCACTCTATTTGCAATTACACTAATTTTATACAATGGTGCCTCGTATTTCGTACTTAATCTGTTCCAAGATGCCATCGAAACTCGGAATTGTACAAATCAATTTTTTCCAGTAGAAATAATGGAGAGTGATCCATTCCCAAACCCTAACCCAAATCCATTTTGATAAATTTAAACAGCAAATACCAAACATATTCTTGTGTTATCAAAGATTCAATTTTTATTACTGCTGCGCATTATAGGCTTTGTTTATTTGCACTGTTAACAAAGTATCAAGACGAGCTCAAATTAGTTCTGTCAGGATTTGAAATGAAGTGTCAGTTTTAATTTTTCCCATCTCAAATTCATCCGCTCACCGCAATTACAACATGCTCCCGATCACAAACAAACTACCTTGCATTGCTTCAACACTTTTTTTGGATGCCATGGTTAATAGATAGGGGTTATTATGAACAAAAGCACCAAAAATGAAGTGAAAAGAGGGCACTGAAACATACACGAGAATAACGATATACTTTAATACAATCTATACTTTAATCGACATTGTTGTGATAACATATCAGAATTCTAGTCTATAAAAATGCAGTACATCAGCAAATTGATAATCAAGTGGTTTCTGAGAAGAGTAAGGTAATTTACTCTGAAAGTAACAAATGAGAGAACTAAGAACTATTTGAAGCAGTAAGGTTTTGCCATTCTCATCAGTGTTGCAGTGCTAATTTTTTGGGCCATTTTTCATTTTCTGACAGTTATAATCCCAACTGTTTTACACCCCCACCTTTTTTTACCACTGCATCTCTGCATTTCACATGTTTTCATCCCAGTTAACTGTTGATTAAGATTTGATGGATATGCTAACAGGGACAGCAAAATAACTCATTATAGTAGGATGAACATAATACATTCACACATACCCAGGGCAAAAACATTCTTTTTCGATAACAATTCACACACTTTGAAAATGACATCTGAGGCATTTGCCAATTTACAAGCTTGATATCTCTTCGATAAACTTTCTGTAAATTCTCTTGATAGCTGAGTTAAGATTTCCCGTGTTGATTCTGTTAAAATGATATATAATGTTTGACTTCTTAAAAAGCTTACTTAGAAATATGCAGTAGACTTGCTATTTGCTTGATATGATGGGATGACTTGTTACCAGATACATAAGAGCTTTGCTCATTTACTTCATACTACAGATGCGCACATTGTATGAAGGATGAAATAATAATTCAACTAGTGTCCTGTCAAATATAACAAGAATATTTAAGTACAGTGATTTTTAATTCACCCCACTTCATTTTATTTATTTTGATGAGAATACACTGTTACTGTAAAGTATTACCCCCCTCCCGATAGAAACACTAAAAGTTATGCCATAGTGATCTTTAGGAAGCGTAATAAGATTTTTGGCACCTGTTTCCAATTTATCCTCTTCCATTGCTCTTGATAAAGAATCAGTTAGCATTACCACAAGGTGTGTTCCATCATACTTAGGAAATTCTTTGATAATGATGTTAATATTGACACCCTAAACGGTAGAATTAAAAAAATTAAACAAACATACAGAAATAAGCAATGCTTCCTTCAGGTTGACTAATCAGATGAAAGTAATGAAGTAATACAGTGATGATTGAGAAGAAATACTAATTTTAGATCAGCAACTTGCCGGTATCTTTGACATGTGATAAGAAACAGATGAAATTAGTACTTCAAACTTCATAATGGAGATTTGTTGAAAAAACAATGTCCTCCAATTATTCATGGAGACTCAAAACGCTGACACATTGATTTGAATGCAAGTATACTTTACAGTTTTCACCTGCTAAGCTTCAGGCATAGTTTTACTAAATTCCAAGCACAGTAAATAAAAAAAATAGTGGTATATAATATTCACACAGATGGACAGACCAATGGTAAATATATCCAACAGAGCTTACCCCAGCTGCGAAAGCTTGGTATTATTTTAGTTTTTATTTCGTAATAAAATGATACTATAAATGGCACTATGATTCAGCATTAGACATACCTAAATTAAGTCGTATATAAACATTGTGCATAACAAACACAATTGGTACTGAACTTCCTTTTCTATAGAACTGTACATTGCAGGAAAGTGCATTGTGATTGTACCTGTGAATGAAATTGCTCTATTGCATCTTTTACTGCTTCCTCTTCATCCATTTCAAATTCTTCAACATTTTCTTTTACAACAATATCAAAAGTTTCTTGACTTATTGCTTTCAACGCTCTCTCTTCAGTCATTTTGAATTCAGTAAAGAAATGTAAAAACTAAGTACTTTCAAGTTATAGGGTGGCTGGGGGTAAATGAGTCATGAATAAGCAAAAATAAATGCATTATGAATGGGATAACAACAGCACAGAATTAATTCATGCTTTATTTCAACTTATATATATACATAGTCCCGACGAACACGCATATATATATATATATATATAGGTATATAACTAATTATTGACAGTTTGACCGAGGTTTCTGCATACGATCTGACTATCGAAGTTAAACCTCGATTAGTCAAAGTACCACATGTACCACCCGAGTGCAGACAAAATATCAGCTACAGCAGGGTTTAGTATGGTACTGCTGTATACCTGGGTTATCTTAGCCTACAAACTCTGGTCTGCGAAAGGATAGCCGGAGGAACTTTTGAAATCAACGTCCATAATATGATATGATTCCAATCACGTTAAAAATTACAGACATTGCGAAAAAAGGATTATATGCGAAAATGATTATACGAAGAAATATGATGAGTTTCTCCAGCTATTTAACCTCAGCCACCATCATAAACACCTATTTCTCAGCATTGGGTGATTCAATTGACCCAATATTTTTACAGAATGTATCTACGCCTAAGATAAAGGCTTTTCTAATTTTCTGTAATCTGTAATAAACGTGATTGGACCAGTAGAAATCATATTATGGACATTCAATTGAAAAGTCCCCCTGGGCGGGCGATCCTTCAGCAGAATAGAGTTTGTAGGCTAAGATAACCCAGGTATACCGCGGTACCATACTAAATGATGCTGTAGCTGACATCTTGTACCTCGTACAACGCTAATTCAGTGACTGCTCTTCGCGTACGTACGTCTGGCACTGAACTTCAAGTAATATTATCGATTTAACTCTTTGCACGAATTTCTGCTCAAGATAAATTTTATACCAAAACACGCAGAATTGAATTTTTCAACATTACCAAGATCTACTTCTACATTAAAACAGTTTCTTCGATTTTATACGAAACGATTTCAAACAAAAACAATCGTAGTACTGTGCCAGGATTTGGAGACATAGTTTATTTGAATTTAAACCGCAGATGGACCTCTCATCCAGCCAGGATTTTCGGTGGAGATAGTGTAATTCTAAAACGAGAGAAATTCCGGTTTGTTAACCCATCACGCTCAATCACTCACTCCCCCTATCTCTTAAATGAAGAGGAAATTGTGTATGTGTATGTGTGTATGTGTGTATGTGTGTATGTGTGTATGTTCCTATGCCCGTAACTCTAGGGTGTTTGGGCGGCGCTCGGCGCTATAAAAACTGTTGTGGCCCTAGGGTTCATTTCTGATTTAGTTAATGAAAATTCCTAATATTGGCCATTGTGATATCAAAAACTTCATAAATTGGAGACTCTGGTTTAAAAAATATGCTTTATGACGTCACAAAGGCAATCGTTTTACACTGGAAATGAAATTGAAAAGAGTGAGAAACTTATGTATCTACCTGTCCCTGCTATCGATGGCCATGCATTGAGAACATATAGATATACAGACAGACTGCGAAGCTTATTCGGGTCTCTGCTAAATGTGTGTGATCTTAACGTAATTTGATACATATGGGCTCAGATCCACACAACAATTATGCTAAAGATATAATCATTCGGCTGAATTCAGTATAAAGGCTATGCAGAGAGTTTATAACGCAGTATACAGTCGTCCCTCGCTATATCGCGGTTCACTTATCGCGGATTCACTACATCGCGGATTTTATATAATATTGTATTGTATGGATTTTAATGTAATAATGTATGTATCTTATTTCATGATAAATGCTGTGCCGTACAGTACTAATATGTTTAAGCGCTAAAAGTTTTAAAAAATTAAATAACTGTTCAAATGATTGTGAGGAAGGTTAATAAGGTAAATGAGAGTGTGTAAATGATTTACAATGGTTCAAAATACTTTTATATATATTCAAATAATTGATCAAATATGTGGTTTCTACTTCGCGGAGTTTCACCTATCGCGGGAGGCTCTGAAACTGAAAGTACTAACCGCGATAGGTGAGGGATTACGATTACTGTATGTCTATATAGTCACATATTGCAATGTTTATTTTTGCCGTATTATGATTACTGCAGATATATATATTAATTGAACCCTCCTTTAAATAGATAATTTGGGGTATTCATCTGATTGAGAGAGATGCCCAACTTACTTTCTATATAGATTTTGGTGCAGCGACACAATAATATAGCCGGCGAAATAGTATTTTATTATGCAGTACAGTATTATATATGAGGTTGTAAATAGGCGGAACCGCATTGTTTCATATAGAGCAGTGGTATTCAAACTTTTTGTACCGTGACCCATTATAGCAACCCAATATAACCTTACGACCCCCTCCAATTTTTTTAAAGCATATCCAATGCAGTTCTGTACACGCAATAGCAAAACAAGTATAATTAAACACTTATTTAGTTGAATCTTTCATTCACTACAAAGCAGTTTACGGTAATTTAACTTAACATTTCGCCAGATGGACAGTGGTCGCCCCCCCCTCCGCGCTGAAAACCACTGATATAGAGGAATAGTGAATAAGTATAATTTCATTGTTATTGAACTTGGCAAGCTATTCACTAGTATTCCTAACGCATTTTGCTTAAAATATAAAATAATGTCGAGCTTTTAAATATGATTAGGTCGGGTTACTTATAATTTGTTGCTGGCTACTGTACTCGTACCTATGTAAATGCTATCTAACTCTACTTCTTATGTTTGATTGGTATGAATTTTTTATTGCATAAAATAGGATTTTGGGGTACAGGAAATTTGACTGCGTTGGTTCTGGGGATTTAACTCCTACTAACTCCCCATATATTTAAATCATTAGGGAAGGCCGCTTCACATGAACGCTAGATGGATTCCAGAGTAATGCATGAATGAAGATAACCCGGGTCCGGAGTGGATTGAATCAAACGTATGGTCGCTCTAGCAGCCAAAATAAGAATCTCCATACATCGTTTTCGTTTGCTTGACCCGAGGCTCGGGCATGTCCGCTAAAATTGACTTACAAAATAGCGTGGGATTCCAATCAAGTGATCTACCTGTTCCTGCTATCAATGGACGTACATTGAGAACAGATATCCCAAATTTGGGTGGTGTTACAATTCGGAGTGTTGGTATCGGATAGTACTTTTGGTATTAGCAGACTTCTCAGAGTGGTTATTCTCCCGAAAAAGATAATGGATCGAGAAGACCACAATTATAGTATAGTTTGAATTTTTTCCAGTATGTTTTCGATGTTTAGTCAAAGATTTCTTTTTGTCGGTTAATTCGATTGGGAGTATTGTCCCATAACATCGAAGTAAACTATATACCTTTGACATATTTCCCTACAAATCTTAACTTGTGATTTGGAATATAGCCACAAGTCTGGAGGGTTCTCTGAGTATTTTTTTTACAAAATCTCCCTTTTTCTCATTTGATATTCTCCAAATGTCTATATTAGTCCACGTCGACGATGTCTTTCAATGGTCTTTACCTTGCCGTTGACGCGTTCGCTACCAGTAAGACCCCTGTATAGTTCTGGATGTTGTTGTCCTGGTGGTATGTTTTTCAGTTTGCATCTCTTTGCTGAAAACGGCTTTGTCCCCGAACAGGTTGAGATTTTACGCAGGGTGACTGTGAATTCGGCGCCCAGATATATTATTAGTACTACCTCAACTACTCAGTACTACTTAGCTACTACCTCAACCTGTGTGACAGTTCAAACAATTCAAATATACCTTCTACCTCGCATTTACAGCAATTTCCATGCATGCAGTAAATACCTACACGTTTTTCCGCGTTCGTATGCACATTTACAACAGTTCTTGGATCAAAGTATGTATAACGAACGCACGCCACACAACAGTCATAAATTTTCCTTCAGCTCCGATACAAAATTCCTTTGTAGTATTGTAGTCATAGTATAGTTGTTAGCTTTTCACAATATTTAGTATTGTTCATTTTTTACCCATTTCTCCAAATACTGGATTTATCCACTTTCTTTTTCATTGACTTCCATGCAGCGGTATTCTATAAATCACATGTCTCCACAAAATGCTGTGAACGACATACAATAGTAGCACTGGATATATTTTTAAAAGATGCCTGGTTGGTGACCAATAATTCAACGTTAATGAAAAAGTGGTCGTTGATCACCCACATGCTTACTCTACTCTTCTGTTTCTGTAGCTTAGCCTTTTTAATGAGGTAAGATGGGGTTTTTCATGTATTGTAATATTGAAATGAAATGAAACTTATTATCAAAGTGACGAAATGTCTGTTGTCAAAGAATCGGGCCACATGTTTTGATGTATGAACAGAGTTGTAGATTCGTGACAAAATCAGAGAATATATACAGCTGTACTTTTAAATTCCATATTCAATACTTTCAAATCAGACTTGGCTATCAGTTATTTGCTCGAGGATGTATCATAGCAATATTATCGGTTTCATTTTTTTAATACTGATGAAATTATTTTCAATAACTCTAAATTACTGATTTTGTAAATACCAATACGAAAATCTTAGTAGGCTTAAAATCTAAATCCACCATTAAACACAATATGTAACTATCAAGACCTATCCTTAATAATTGTGCCAAAGAATAGGGTTATTATTCAAAGCCGCTCCCATCATCTGACGTCTCCACGCTGTCGTATGCTCCACCACTTTCTGGATCTGTGATACTCATGTCTCTGTGGCGTCTTAGTCCACCACCCCTGTTCCGACCGATAGGGTCAAATCTGCCACCAAGCACTCTGTCAGCATGCCAACGTCCTTCGAAATCCTTCAGGTAGGAATCTTTTGATCCAGAAACACAGTGCATGATCTATTTTCAGACAGACATATATTGAAAAGTATACCCAATCTGAAATAATGTATGTACAATTAGCAGTTTACTAATTCTTACCTTCTGAATTCCAAGGTATTTCAGTTCAATCAAGTCAAGTAATAGGCAACAACCTGCAATCCCGTACATGAACAGCATGAATATAGTCTTTTCCTGAGAATATATTTCAATTCTTATACAATTTCGAGGTAACTGTAGTATACAATAATTGCATAAAAAAAAACTTTTTTATGTAATATTAATATTATTACTATTTTAAATGCTATGTTCTATTTCCTGGACATGATATGAGTTTGGGGGGAATTAGGATAGTCCCATTTAACTTGCGTTGTACTACGAAGAATGCGCAACGAGCGTACTTGTGTGTAACCAATATAATTCTTTGTGGAAAACTATACCGCATATCAGCATTCTTGCTACAGCTTACTTGACGGGGCAAGAAAATCATTTATATTATTTAGCTTTGTTTTATAATTAAGGAGAAAATTGTTTGTATATTATTCATAAAACTATACCATTGGCCTCGAAATGAAGCACTCGACGGTAGCTGGGCATGGGTAGTGCTGACAAGTGTACATTTCAGGCACTTTGACTTGAAAGAGAAGGTACTGCAGGAATATGAACGTCGCTTCGATTGCCATGCGAAAAACAACTTGTAGTACATATCTAAGTAAAATTGAAGCAATTGTTATTTATACATAAATTCAGCGTTGAATCAGGGGTCATTACCCTTTTTTCTCAATCTCTCTTTCTCGGAATGGTTACATTAAGAACTAGTCTTGTGCCTCTTAAAATTCAAGTGACGATAATATGATTTTGAAACAGTCCCCAATGAGGGCATTTCTGAGGTAACTATAGTAATGTGAAAGCTCATTCAAATGCTTTTGCAAGAACTTTTATTGCCGCGCATTGGATAGAGATTTCGTTATTAAACTAGAAAGAGAAGCTACCGAAGTTCCTTGTACATAAGGCCTTGGTGGTTATACGGAAATAGGGCATGAAGAATGCAAAGTTTATCTACAAATAATATAATGAATTTTTTTCGCACTTCATCTTGCTTTATTATCAACGCAGAAGTATTCATATAACAATAATTTTGCCATCGTATGAATGCTCTGGAAAACTTGAATTTCGATTTATATGAACAATACGGCGCAAGTTGAGGACTATGCTTAATAAAAAAATGACGCTGGACCTACGGGCAAATATGAGTACAATGAAGATGCTCTAAACAGATGTTCTATTTTTTCAAAATTATCGGAAGGATGATTGTCTGTCCTTGTATTTGTGATTTTATTTGGAAACATTTTACGGTTTTCAAAGTTCCTACACACTTATCCTCTACTGCCCTTTTAGTAAGCAGCTGTCGAATAATTGTACCGTTTTCTAATGCCACGGTTAGGTTTCACTCGTATAAACCTATTGTTTACATTTTATAATTATTACTGACACTATTCACCAAACGTAAAACGACTAAGTGGCGGTACTCTTCATTACAAGAGCCCGAGGAGGTGATGTGCATGTTGAATATAACTTATGTCAACGGAAATGACTCGATTCCGAATTATATAAAAGGTTTCCAATAACCGTATATGCACCAATATACAGTGAACTCTGGTAACAACGGACTAACAGATGGAAATTTGCCCGTTTTAGCCGATTTTCTGAATTACCCGATGATATGGAATTGATATTGTATACGTATACGACATTAGAAATACGGCATATGCACTGTAGGCTGAACATCATGAACAGTTACAAAATTACACTAGAGTGACTAGAGTACTAGACTGATACTCAAATGGCGGCGGCAGTCAACAGTGATTTATCTCACTTTTGTGATGCTGAATTTTGCAAACACCCTTATAATTTCAATTACCTACCCTGTGAGAATTGGAGGTTCTTTGATTTTTTTCTGTTTCTCAGGTGTCACGGCTGTGACAGGAACGATTTCTGCTACGGGAATCATCAAGTGGGCCTTCGTGCTGTTCCTTCCATGTCTTCTAACAGAACTTTCTTTCCTGTTGTGTTCTCTTTCCAGTTCCTTCAAAGCGTCATATAATTGATTAGATAACATTATACAGTACTATCATCGTGTTAGTACAGTGCCGAACCAATTATCCGGCCTTCTTGGGACCCGAAGCATCCTGGATATTACGATTTTCCGCTTTTCTGGTACCAATACATCTAAAAGGGGGATACGTCTCGAAGAACGCGTGACTTTACGTAAAGCATTATGGGACACCGTTACATGCGTCACGACGCGTCACGAAAGAAAAGATAAAGGAAATTCAAAATTTTTGACACGACGTAATCTCAAGTCCTAAGCAAAAATAACGGACAACTGAATAATAGAAATGGAATTAAGCAAAGTAAAACTAACGTCGTCCGTTCTACTATTTTAATCAAAGGATTAATTAATTAACTAGCACAAAATTCACGGAATGTTACCGCTTCGAGATAAAGACGTGAATTGCACGAGTGCAGCCTGCGCTTGGTCGAAGATGCGCGGTAAATTGTGCCCATGCTATTCCTTAGAATTCTTAGAAATCGATGACGTCATCTAGCAACGCTATCTATTGCCTCCCTTTACCTCAGTCACTGTGTAACACGTGTATGACGGTCGCTCGTACTGCGAATTTTTACTCGGCGTACGATGCAAAAAATACTCACGAATGGCGGCTCGTAAAGCAAGTTTCTCGTACAAAGAATCACTATGAGTGCAAGATTCTACTGTACACAACTATGGCGACTCGACACGTAAACAATGCGGCCACTGAATGAATGCGAACTATGAAAATAGCGCTGGGAAAACTGCCGGTTTTCTTGTTCGTCCGGATTTCAACAAGCTGGATAATTGGTTCGGCACTGTACAATGAGTAAAGGTACGCGCAAGGAGAAAATTAGAAAACTATTAAAATATGACTCACTGTAACTATTTGTATGGAGTTTTTATACAATTGATTAAAATTTATTTAACTCTATGGATTAAAAGAAGTTTTTACTTTCTTCTCTGTTTCAGCATTGTACTTTGGGGGACTGTCAGAATATCTGTGACGCAGTGTTTTCCTCACTTCTGGATCATTAACCATTGGGTCAGTTGCTACTTCCTGAAATAATAAAGTATTTCCTACGGTAATACCAATTGTCGGATCAATTTATGGTATGATTTTGCTGGTAATAAATGATTTTTATGCTCTTTAATAAAGGTAATTATTATTGTTTAAATCTATATAAGAAACTCCGAATTTTGATTTTGAAAGTGGAATGCGAGGAAAGCGTTTCCAGGGATGCGAAAAGTTTCTAATTTTAAAGTAAGAAACTGGTTGATGTGCAGAATCACACGACTGAAATAAAGCTGCACACGTTTGAAATGAAGAGAAAGTGCTCCTCTCTCTCTGTGATTTGTGTTTGTTTATTTGGCTTCCTCTTACTTTTATATGTTGTTAGAGAGAAATGAAAAAAGACAGTTTGAAAAGTTCGATAGTTAGATCAACCAATAGTTGGATGAATTACAGTAATTACACAATATTTTATATGTATTTTTATATTCGATTTACACTACTTTATTTAATACGGTGATATACATGCATTATTCAACCGTTTTGATTGATGGATTACTGTAGATGTTTGATGTACTGAGAAGAATATGCACAACAATATCTAAACTTCTACGTCAACATACCACCTCACCAGAATTTCTCTGCAGCACGACGCCCCTCAAAACACACTACAGAATGTTAAACAATAACGATAATAACCTGCTGATTTTGCTCCTTTTCCAGTTTTTCTTTTTTGAGTTGTGTTTTGTTCAGCGTATGCATTGCCCACACAATGAATATAACACTTGGTAGAGACACCATGAGTATCTTAAACAAAGCGATGCAGTTGGTAGGATTAATATAGACACCGGAATTTGTCAAATGCACGAAAACACGCGGTAAACAGTATTTTCATATCGATTCGAGATGAAACGTATAATAATTATTGAATGTATTTACGAATCAGGCGAATATTTTCATAAATTCTACTTAAAATGAATTAGGCTAGATAATACATACCTGCATAGCCCAGAAACGAATGTGAGAAATAGGACTGAATCTGTTGAAACAGACGTTGTCACAACCAGGTTGAAGGGTGTTACATATAAACCGAGACTGTTCATCACCGTACACCTTCACACAATAACAAAGTTAGTTATATCTCTTTCCGATTAAGAATCTAGAAGTTTTGCTAAAGCACTGCGTAATAACTTGTTTATTAAGAAATTAATAGTGCAATTTTGAATATTTTTGTATTCCATTTTTCCTAAATTGCTATACAAATTCCTAAAAAAAATAGAACGCAGGTGCCATAGAGAAAATATGTTATTTACTCACTAAGTTTTCTATTTTTGCTTATAATTGGGCGTATATAAAATACATCCATTATATTTCTTAATAATCGTAGAAACAGAACTTTGAAATTGCAAAAGAAACTGGGCATCACTTCAGCCCGGCCGATCTGTTGTCTATATAGCCTCCAGCTATTTTATTGGTAATGGTAGGATCGTAAATTAGAGTTTAACCTTGTCACCGATGCTCAAGACCACGATCACACGAAATAAGAAAAGGAAGGAAAACCAATATTTTCCAATCAAGGTCGAATGCGTGGCAACATCGGCCAGCATTTTCTCCAACAACGCCCAACTCATTTTGGCGGAGGTATCCTTTCTTGATGAAATAAATTATGCAAGAAAAACAAACAATATGCTACAGTTGCACTGAAAAAAAAATGAAAATACAAACAACAGGATATAAAGTTCTAATTAACGAAGAACACAGAACTTTTATGTGGACATAAATATAAAAAAAGACTGAGCCCTTTTAATAGTTTAGTTGAACCAGCTCTTTGTTACAAGACGTGAATAAAACACAACCTAAACTAATTTTGGCTAAACTTATCTATTATTCAAATGCTGTGATGTGATCTATTTTTGAATTATTGTCATAAACTTAATGTAGTTAGCCTCCTACCCACAACTTATGTAGAGCAAAAAACAGAAATTCTTGATAGCAACAACGAAAAAAACAGACCTGGCTCTGTCATGAAGCTAACTAATAAGTCATTTTTGACGATGTAAACTAAGTACAAGCACAGCCGGAGGCTGTTGAACTTATGGCGATGGCCTATCATTAAACGTCAAGGATGCCCTTGGGAGAAACTGTCATTACGTTTTTATTAGTCAACCAAAAGAAAGAAAATAGACGGCTTGATGCAAATCATTTAGGTGTGTTACATGTATAATTCTTATACTACGCATGTTTTTATCGTAATGCTTTTAGATTTATCTACATTGTTAAAATGCATTGAAAAAATATTGCTAATGCGATTAATTATCAGTAACCGACACGATCATTTATCCAAGATGCATAGTAGGAAGGCAAGTCAACTTACCTGCGAATCAGTGCCTGCAACGCGCTCCCTTCACAAATTGGAATAAAAGGTATTCACCATTGGTGAAAATTGTGTTAAAGCGCTTCACCCTTAGGAATAAACAAAGCAAAATATAAAACAATTACATCAGCTCTCATGAACTTGAAGAGCATTTGCTATGAATGCGTGCTAATCCCTGCAAAGTTATTTATTGTAGTTCAGACAAATTACCTTGCACACTTCCCATTGGGGTTACCACTATGTGCTACTATAATTTAGTCTGCGCCATAATTGGACGCCCAAGACTCAAGAGTATATGGTTTATTAATTATTTTTACAAAATCTGCGTTTATCGGATACAATACTTTAGTTTTCAATACGTGTTTTGATAGTTTATGGGAAGGAGGCTACTATGTGCTGCTACTATGAACCCATCTGAGTCGGATTTTAGTTTAGGGTTTCTTAGATGTAGATGTATTGAAAACAACGAATCTTTCATATACTTCTACTACTTTCCGGAAATCAACCGAATTTTCCTTTCTCTCAGATATATGTCTATTGCGGTGTGGTTTATCATGGATCTATTTTCAGTTCGGAAGATACTCCTTTCACTTTTTTCCGCCCACGTCAGATTTTTAAGTTGTCTTTTTCTAGCAGCTGAATATTTGTGCCATTATCAAATTGTAAAATCTACTAATTCCCAGCTTGAAATGAAGTTTTGTCGTATTTATCGACTCTGTATTTCATTTTCTTGTCTGACTGCCTGACTCGTTCTTAATTCTTTTTCATGCTCCTACTCACTTTTCACATATATATATCTTTGGTTAGTCCATGCAGAGTAGAAAGTAGGATACTTATTTTTGTACCGTGAACTCAAAATTCACAATTTGTCTGTTTCAATAAAGCAATTAACGGGGATATAGCAGGACAAAAAAGTACATGAACAATACCATCCAAGAACATATAAATTGTGTTATCCAGTACTGAAGTCAAAGTCATATATTTGGTTGATAATCAGGTTATTGGCATGTAGATCTTTGGCTAATCAATCTCAATCAGACGTTTTTCATACTATAAGCTACGATAACTTTGAATCATTTATGATAGGTGTATCTTTGAAAGCGCATTCCTAGTTTTGTTTTCTGTTTCTTGTTTTCTGTTTTCTGT
This sequence comes from Halocynthia roretzi, assembly GCA_013436055.1. NCBI lineage: Eukaryota > Metazoa > Chordata > Ascidiacea > Stolidobranchia > Pyuridae > Halocynthia > Halocynthia roretzi. The sequence goes on along the minus strand of QRAM01000530.1, from coordinate 30,403 downwards.
TGTCACCAGTGAACTTTAACAAAACAAAAAAGGAGGAAAGGGAATTTCACTCTGTTACCTTACTCAGTATTACAATAAATTACCTGACATTAGCTCTGACTTGAGGCCGGAGTAAATCTGTCACTGTGTTTCATGTGTCAGTTTCATGTTCTCCAACCTATGTTTAAGTAGCATATTGAGAAACTGTAATCACAGCACCAGGAACAGCCAAATTGAATCGATGGTTATAATATCAGTAGGTTCTTGACGTACTAAAATTTCGAATACTTCGGAGTAATTATTATTCAGAAACAAGTTTTCATTAATCCCAATTGCATTAAATTATACGGTTCTCAAAATGACGTGTGAGTAAAGGAATTCGGTAAATAACATGGTATGGCTAATCTCCGATTTCAATTACGCAGTTTTGTCCTATACAAATATTCTACATGAAATAGTTATCTTGTTTATATGTAGTGAATATGTAATATAACCGTCATTATGAAACATCGTCCACTATTTCATTTATCGGTTTTAGTTTTCATGGCCTTTCGGTTTATTACCGCGGTGAAATAACAAAATACGGGGCAAAGTTAATGTCAATGTACTTCGCCGACGTTGGTTGAAAATCTCAGAAAGAAGTAAAAAAGAGAATTGTGAATTATGAAACTAGGATTGTGCTACGATTATTATTGGGGTGTTTGACACCGATTATAAATGATTTAAATTTATCGTAGCATAGTATGGACCAGCCATTTTCCAGTTAACTACAAATAGGTATTCAATATTAACTTATTAGAATTCGTTGTTTCGTGTTATATTATATAGTCTTTAGTATGTCACCTTTGTATATACACCCCCTTTTATAAGGGAGGATGCTCCCTATATCTGAAATTCTGTTTCGGTAGTAGCTTAGACAGAATTTTTGCGTGTAAATGAAATATGAATTGAACTAAAAAAGTGTAAATCTTCTTGATCATATTTGCAGGGTCTTATTGGTTCGGCGGCTACCAAAGTAGGGCTTGATCTATATATGAACTGTATAGTTAATTGTTACTTATCGTACTCGGCTGGGTAACCACACTAGGAAGGAATTCTGCATTCGTTGTTATAAGGTCAATTATCAAAAGGTCACATGAAACAAGCGTAATACTTTGTTTAAACGATGCTCATTAGTAAGGGATGAATGAATGACACATTTCGATGTCTGTACTCTACAGTTAGATTATAGGATTATATCATCAGACACGATTCTTGTGCTGAGTTACGCCGACTAACTAAGCGGCGGAGTGGATAGGAATAGGTCTCGGGACATGGTGAGACGAGGAGTTGGCTAGCGAAGGGCTAGAGTAGAAATAAGTCTCGTGATATTGGTTGAGACGTGGAGACTGCGGTATTTTTATCACACACTTGGCTATCACACAGTTCTGTGCCATTTATGCCCGGAAGAGTAAATTATTAATTGAGAGACGTGGAGTGTAAGATATACTGGATAAAACAGTTCTAAATAATAGGATTGTGATTTTAATGCTTGCTGGTTAGTTTGTAGCATGAAATTTGTGTTGATGATACGGGCCTGTGAATAGAGTTGAAATGTAAATACAAAAACGTGTATTAATTTATACCTACAAAGACACATCATTTAACCGAAGTATTACGTTTGTTTTTACGCGATCTTCCGAGTATCGGACGACGATTGCGGATTTCCTCATTGTAATCAGGAGTGTATTTGTAGCGGTTTACACGACAGAGTACAACATAACAACATAAACAATAAACTCAACAAAGTTGAACTGCTACACATCTTCACCACATTACTTTCCATTAAATTGCTTGCTATAGTATTCACATTGAAGACATTCACACTACAAACATATTGATCAAATCACTATGTACTACAGAGTGTGTGAACCGTTTTGGTATACCCATTCAAATATTTTCTCCAACCTGCTTAGTATTTCCTTACCAACACCACTATTGAACTTTACCCAACTTAAGGAGTTGCCTATCGTGATAGTACAACAATACTGTCTTATGCAATTGAAAACTACATACGGTGTTCCATTATGAAGATCTGAATTCGACACAATATGATTTCTTGTGTCTAAATATATAATTTCCCAACTTAAAAAAGCATAGCAAAGGCCATACACAATTCCTGAAATATATACAAAGAAAAATATCAATCAAAAATGTAACAATGGTTAACTAAAAAACATTGGAAAACTGAAAGGATGTAACCAAACTTCACTCGATAAAGATTACAATACACAACTACTACATACCTCTACTGACCCTCATTGTACACTTGGTGGGTAATTACTAGTATTAGTAATTTGTTTAGCATAATGCATTTTCATATTACTGGTGAAAATATGTTTCACAATCTGTGTGTTTTTGTAAAAAAAATGCCTGTACATATTTTTATGAATAGTAGCAGGATCGTTAGAAGTTATTTTAAGAACTCAATTCCAATTTGATCCATTTAAACCTCGGTATTGACTCCAATCCTGATTCAGTGCATCAGCATATTTCCCAAGGCACAATAAGCAGGAATGTTAAAAATTGTCAAATGCTGCAATAAACTGCACAAATGTATAAGAATGACAAAAAAATTTGAAAATTTTGAAAAATGAATGTGAACTACCTGATTTCAAAAGCAGAAAATATCTGTAGAATGGAACCGAGAACGTTTTAAAAAACTAAACTAAATCTAGGAAATTCAATTTTGCTAACTTGTCATGTTTTGTAAAAAAAAATAATAAATTAGTTCAAAATTGTTTTAAAGCAAGTGTTCAACTGCTGGTAAGGGCTCATCAAGATCACAATAAAAATTCACAAATGAAGAATGTGCTAAACTACTGAGGTTTCAATAATTACAACTTACTAAGTTCAATGCACACAACTAACTATGCATTCGTGACATAATGAAATGGATGTTCTCTTGTATTTTATATTACGAACTGCGGCTCATTACTCATTGTACAAATGTTATTTCAGTTTAATAAGATACTACAACTGAAATAACTGTTGAACAGTACAATATTGTTGAATTGTAACGGTGTCATTGGTCATGAATGGTTCAATCAGTGCATATGCTAAATAGCACACATCCCTGATAAGTTATAAACGGAGACAAAGTTGGTGAAAAGATAGTAATTTCACAGCCTATGATATAACTAGATAAATAAAAGACGAGTAAGAAATGCTTTGGTACAGCAGGAACACATGAAAAAATGATAAGTATAAGCGGTAATATAAAAAAGGAAACTATTGTGAAAGATAGAGAACATTGACCATGAAGTAATTTTAGAAACAACACTATAATTAATCCCACAGTGTTTTGACTCCAATTTCATGACTATACTACATCTTCATCCAAAAAATATAATTTCTATACAGGTCATTTTTTATCTCTTTCCGCTACATATTTTGGAGAAGAACTCATTGGTCTTGAACAGCTTTGATATCTATAAAAATTATTGAAAGTTTTTTTGAAAAGTAAGAAAGATCTTAGAAACATAATTTACCATACCCATGGACACGGGGTGGGGTTTCAGAAATAGTAACTCGTCTTATCGGTGACGGAGTGCTATCGCTAAGCAATTTATCTGCATCATTTAATCTGTCTGGGTGCCGAACATCTATCAAATCATTCTGAAGTGATTGTATGGTTTCTTTGTATCTGCAAATATCACAACCGAATTTGTACTGGCCTATTATTTGAGTTACATTTGTGTAAATCATCACTATACTAAATGTTTACTTTTGTTAACAAGCTGCACTTTAAATGTAAAATCATAGTACAAATATTTTTAAAAGACCAGTAGAAAATAACATACCTGGCATATCTCAGATGTATTCTTTCTCTTTTTTTCGTTGAATCCTGAAACAGAACCGCATAGCTAATTTACAGTCAAAATTAAATCAAATTGATTGAAAAACTAGACAAACACACATAAAGCAAAAAGTGGCACTGATTTCACATTGATGAGACATAAGAGCAGTGCCACTATACAAATAAACTTCAGTTCCGTTGTTAGAATTTCATGCAGTTTTACAAAATCTCACACCCTACACATAAATGAATTGTAATATTTCTAGAATATTGGCACTTTATCTCTATAGAGAAGAGCCAAATTGAAAACAATTTTTGCAGGGCCCCAGGTTCTCAGTCAAGGTCTGCGGAATCTTTCAAGGTCAAGGTCTTTATAATAATCATATACCTACCAATAATAACCTGTAACTGGGATTTATAAGCAAATGTAAGCCTAACACTTAGAATTATGATAAAATACCAAGGGGTCGCGTGAGGGCATTTATTAAGGTTTCATCCTTAATTTATTAATTTAGAAGATGGAAGTGGTGAAATTACCTCTGAGTCCTGCGTTGCTGAAAGTTTGACTGGAATTTCATGTAAGAGTGAATGCTGCAATCGAGCTTTACTCTTTTGAAGATAAGATGATTGGTGAAAGAATAAAAGTATAGTATAAAGCTAATTGCATGCTTAGAATGAATCTAGTTATGGGAAATATAGAATACATGCTCAAATTTAAGGTAAAAGTCTTGGTATAGGAAGTAGAAGCAAAACTTATTCATTTACCAAAGCCATAATGAAACTGGGATTGTAAAAAAATTATATAAATTATTATATATTATTTTTATTAGTGCATTTCACATGATGATCAGCTTGAAACACGTTTTCGCTATTACCAGACAGTGCGGATATAGCATATACACCCGAACTTAGATTTATGCTATCTTAAATATACCAACAATTGTATTATATAGATCGCAATCGCATTTAGTAGTAACAGTGGTTTTTGGGATAAAGCAGTATTTTAGATCTCCCTAACTTTTCCAACCCTAAATCAGAAATCAAAAAATCCAGCACAAACCAGAACAACAGAAGATATACATTGACCAAGACAGTTAAATTTGTGGAAGATTCAATAAAGCCAAAATATTTCCTAGTGCTGCTTATTTTTTTTCAACCCAGAATTTTAAAAAATCAACAGCCCTGGTAAGAATAAAGTGTCCACACAGGTAAAAAAACAAAAACATTATTATCTTCACTTACAGATTCAAGATCGGATGTCAAATTCATCACCCTGTCCTCTAATTCCTGGACAATCCTACGAGCTTCTTTGTTTTCTAACAGTAGAGCTGAAAATGTTTAAAGAGCATTAATCACAGATACTAAACTAGTGAAACATAATAGGTACCGTAATGTAGAGTCAAGTTATTCTTATGGAATACTTTCACAAAGTAATCAACTAGTATATTCTGGCAATCTGAATTAACTAATCAACATATCTTAAAGTACGATATCTAACAGCAGTACAGTGGATCCTCATAGTACGAGTTTAATTCGTTCCAAGAGCGGGCTCGTATAACGATTCACACGTATTACAAAACACGTTTCTCCATTGAAATTAATAGAAAACTAATTAATCCGTTCTAGGCTCTGAAAACCACGCAAAATGACTTTGTTAAGGTATTTTTAAACAGAAACGTACAGTTAAAATTAAAATAACAATACACATGCGTACATGTAATAAAAACATGTTTTTCTATTATTGCACTCTTCACTTCTATCGTGATAAGCTTTTTCTTCTTACCACTACTATCTTCAGTATTTACTTTTTTTGGACCCATGGTTAACACAAAATCAATCCAAAATATACCCGAAACATTCTCTAGCACAAAACGTTCGGGACGTTACCGCTACGAAATAAACACGTGAATCAAGCGAGTGCAGACTGCGCTTGGTGAGTAAAGCGCGGTAAATTGAGCATTTGCTGTTTCCTTCTTTTCTCTCTCTTGCTTACAAATCGATGAGTCAGCTAGAAATGCTATTTATTGACTCCCTTTACCTTGCCATTGTGTATGACGATCGCTCGTACTGTTAATCTGTACTCGTCGTATGAAACAAAAATATTCACAAATGGCGGCTCGTAAAGACGAGATTCTCGTCTTATAAGTCGCTCGTACTATGAGGGTCCACTGTATACTGACTTTTGAGTTTTTTTGTGGTTATTATACACAAGTTTTACCAATATTTATCTTCAATCATTCAGTGGTTTTGAGAAATAAGTTATTATTTACTATGAACAAAAGTTGCTGAAAGATAGAAAGTTGATTGTGTTTCATCATACCATGTGTACATAATATGAAAAAAATAGATAACATNGCTATAGAGAAAAATGTAGTCTCGTGACGTATGGAAAGACGAAAACTGTAGAGGGACTGAATAACGTTTCATGAAAAGAGAAGGTATTTGGAATGCTTGTAAGCAGCATTGTGTATTTAAGAGAATGGATTTGGAATGCTTGTAAGCAGCATTGTGTATTTAGAGTGGAGAATTAAATGCTTGTAAGCAGCATCGTGATAAATTGTCTTGGTGATTAAATGATCTTGTGGAGACTTGAGTTGTATATGTCAAAGATTGTGTTTGGCAGTACGACATTGTAATAGATACTGTATATGAGAAATCAAAGAGTTATTGATTCATCATACTATACGATTGAGTGTATATTAACCATCGTATTACATTTGTTTTACGTAACCTATCTGCAAGGAGCGGACTAGTCGTCCTCTCTGTAAGCGAGAGTGTATTTGTTAGCGTATAACACACCCAAAACCCACAAAACAATAAACGATATAAAACAATACGGAACATGAAAACAAAGCATTCAATACTGGTTAATAAAAGGGAACTGAAAAACAGTTTGTGGTGAGTCATGCCAGAATTTCAAAAAATTCCGGATTTTGGGATAAAGGATTCCGAACTGTACAACTATGAAAAGCTTCACAAACACAATACTTCATAGACTAGACCCTAAAACAAGCCTACAAAAGCTAGACTGACTTTCGCTCATAGTTCGATAATGTTGATAGTAAACCCTATCCTGTTAAAATACTATGTTTTACCGTAATAAACAAAAATTTTTGCAACCACATTTTCAAAACTTTTTATCATAACGTTTATCATAATGCTAAGTTATTTTAAATTGTGTTTATAGATCTTTTCTAGTTGAATAGTAATATACCTGAATTTGACTTGTATTCAGTTTCTCAGCTAGTTTTTCTTTCTTGTTTTTTGTCTCATAGATTTCTCTCTTTATAATGCCAATCTTGTGCTAGAATCAGAATAAAAAGTTACAGCTTTAGACAATAAAAAGCATTGAATCTCCTTAACTTCTTATATAATAGAATCAAAAGAAATCAAGGAAGTGTTGAAAACAACAATTATGAATCTAGCCTGTTTTGTTTATAAACACATTGATAAACTAAAATAGTGCTGCAATTATTATAGAGCTAAACAATTTATTATAGCCTGCAAGAACATTTCCAAGAGTTTTTTACAACTCTCTAATTTATTCGTCCATTTTTCCATTGAATTACACCAATCAACTTTTTTTTAAAACCCATGACACAGTTGACACTTCGGGCTTACAATTTGGGGAGTTTGTAATCGAGAGTGTAATTTGAAGGTCAATGCCAAATATACTTAAAATCGTGAAACTAACACTCAGCTACTATGAATACTTATATTATACTCACTCTTATAGAAGACAGCCATGTATGTATATTGTTTGTAGCTGTTATGGAATCGTTCATTGAGTGATTTGATTTGATCAAGACAGCTGTATCATCCAAGTGTAAAACTGATGATAATTCATCGATATCTTGTAAAATGGCACCCTGATAAAAAAAAAACTCAACTTTACATATGATTGATTATTTAAATATATTAAGTACATTATACCCTAATTTTATGTGTCTTCAAAATATGCGAGTTCAAAGTTCTGTTTGATGGACAACTGCCACTCTCTAAGTTGAATAGGTGTGCACACAGTTACAACCAGTGAACCAAGAAAATTAACAAGAGCACAAAAGTTAATTATTCTCACTCCCTGCCAAGACGATCACTTTTCAAAATTGGTTGAAATACCATTGTATGTCAACTTTCTTTAATTTATTATGTTGAATATAAAACTCTAATTGATAAAAAATATAATGTTAATAAATAATGTTTAAAGTGTTGTTAATGTGTTGTACTGCTTTTGTGCATTGGTACTTTTGTGCATTGGTATGAAAGAATACATTAGATCAGGGGTTCTCAACAGGTGCCATTCTCAACCGGTGCCCGAAAGGAGGAATTTAAAATTCCTGGGGGGAAATTTTCCCAAGTGGGGAATTGCGGAGGAATTTGGAGAATAGTATCTAAGTGTTTTTGTCTGTTTGCGCAAGGTCTGGTGTTATCAGCGCTACATGATAGTTTTTCTAGAATCTAGATTTACCTACTAGCTTCGAGTTGTAATGACAAATGACTATTAGTTTATCAGCATTAGGCTCAGGGTTCTCATTAAAGTTGTATGAAAATTCGTAAATATGTGGTTAATTTATTGTTCTTTTGTTTTCTGTAATGATCAAGCATCTGGGGTTGGTAAGGGAGGAATAGGGGAAAAACTTTGAGAACCTCTGCATTAGATAAAACAAATTTACGAAGCACTCGCAATTTTCTTCGCTTAATTAGTTATTGGCATTATGCGATTTCACACTATGCGTTGGTTGATTTTTCGGAACGCGTTCCTCACGAGTGCCTACTGTATTCAGTTCGAATTAGCCTATGTTGTCAAAGAAGTTACACCATGCTGATCTAGAGAAAAGTTCAATCAAAGCAAGGCTATGATTCTATGAATAATGCGTATTCGGTTACTGAAAGGATAACAGGTTGATAACGATGGGCCAAAATCCACCAAACATATTTGCTGGACTACAGAAGTGTCACTCTAACCCGAATGCCTTATTGCTCGATATGCCACGTATCTATGAGCAAAAAAATATACAGGAAACAAGTCACTTTACGAACTTGACACATGTGATTGCGAGGAAGCGTTACATTTGAATTCTTCCTTTTTTTTCAGTTTATACCCTATTGGATGGATATGCCAATTATTATTTTTTTAAATACAGAATGCGCTTTATGCACTGTGCCAGGCTGGACATTAATGTAATTTTAATATGAAAATATATCCAAGTATTGTTTCATTAACAACTACTGTTAAACATGCATTAAGAATTGCCATATTCATAATTCATTGGCATGAGAAACACATATACAGTACATATTACTTGTACAAATCACCGCCTTCAAGTACACAGAAATACAAAGAAAGAAATTCTTCTTACTTTGATGAGTTCGAGGTCTTGCTCTAGCTTTCTTGTTTTATCTTGTGCGAGTATGAGATCATCTTCCTGCAAATGAAGTTTGGCATTACCTTTCGCAGCATCCTGTTTCTGAAATCAAGAAAAATTTCTTCTGTCAGACATTAAAAAGAGAATTCAATTTTTGATCCATCTTAATTTATTCATTTCCTGGTGATCTGATTGACTTAAACGTTGAAATAAGGTTTAAATTTCATTTGATTAACTCTCCATAGCATCATTTTATTCGCATTTATGGCACTGGGAAATTTGTTTACTGGTCATCGTTTTGGTCATCATACAACCAATTCATACTGGTTGTCAGAATGACATATGGTTAACAAAGAAAACTAAAGTTAATAAAACCTTTTCCTCAGCATAAGATTTTGCTAGAACATATTTTTCTCTCAAGGCTTCCAGCTCTGCTTTCATCGAAATATTCAACTTTAAGGCTTCGCTCAATTGCTCTTGCATAAGAAGCATCTTCCCTTCAGCCGCCCTTTTAGCTGCTTTACTCTCATTAGCTTCCACCTGTAGTCGGAATTTTTTGAATACTTTTAGGTAAAAAAAAGAAGTAAAATAAATATATCATCTACTACAAACATTGATCCTGTGAATTTCTCTTTCCATGAAATCTCTTTCCTCACTGACTTGTCTACTAAGCTTCTGCATGTTTTCTACATTCATTGCTTCAGATTTACGAATGTTCGAATGAAGTTTACTCAACTCCTTCTTGTGGGTATCACGTTCCTAAAAGCAATATACAATGAAATTTGAAATTATAGTGATAAAAGGCGTTATAGTATGCATTTTATTCACAATTGTTATTCCTATAATTCCTGATATGATATGAGGTACTGAATGAAAATGCTAGAAATCAATATCATAATTGAATGTTAACTATATATTTGCTGCCTTGGAACAAACTGTTTTTCAAGGAAACACATGCTAATATCACTTAATGATCACCGGTAACTATGGGACTGTCCGTTCTTTAGAGGTGCTGCAGAGTCCCTGCTGCAAGACACAGCAAGAACTGATGTCTTCAGTTAAGGTAGTGTAAACTCTGTTATCTATATAGCATTCAATGAGTGTCATAACACCTTGGATCAATGATACACTTTATACACAATATAAACTATATATATATGGTCCAGATAGCCACTTCAAACAAAGAACTCGTACCATCAATGGAAAAGGTTTCGCCCCCATTAGCCTGTTAAATTGAGGGTTCAGTGTATATACTCACAAGGTTAATTTGTTTATGAAGTGCACTGAGCTCAAATCTCATTGATTCCAATTGCTTATCTGATTCTTCCAATCTTTTTTGCACTGTTTTTTTGTTTGTGTTTTCAACATCAAGTTGTGCGACAACATCAGCTTTAGAAACAGCAAGGTCCCGAACTTGTTTCTGTTGATAAAATGAATACTAATTGTATTTAAAAATTATAACATATTAATACAATTACTACTACCTATTCCAGGAAAAAATGAACTTACTTAATTAGCATGATATTTTGTATTATTACATCCCTATTTGTATAAGGTATATTTCAATCATATATCATTCTTGGGTAGTCAACCATCATGGCTTTACCTGGTTCCTATTTTAATTGCTCATTGCTACCAAAGATATAAATATATAGAAAAGCTCTAATAGGCATATACAGCTACTCATTTTGGCCACTCTGGGTCGTTTTAAATAGAATTTCTTCCACTCCGGACCCAGGACCTGAGTTATTATTGATCATGCATTATTCGAGGATGCATCTGGACCTCCGTTCCAAATTTAGTAAAGATACATTGAAAAAAATGACCTTGTTTTAGGAATTAACTGTATTATATAAATTCGCATTACTTCATGGTTCTGCGATGAAATTTGCCAGATGTACTATACCTGTAATTCTAAACATTGTAATTTGGTGGCTTCTAGCAGAGATTGCGTTGCCGTATTTTCATCATCAGATCTTCTTTGATCTTCAATCAGAATAACAATCCTGCAAATCATAAATTCTTCATTACACAATGAAATAACTGATGACTTCATGAAAAAGATTTTACAAACCTATCAGATTTTTGTTTCAGCTCATCTTCAAGTTTTTCCACCCCTTGCATGGAATGTTGAAGTTTTCTTTCTGATTCCCGGATTTCTTCTTCAGACTTACTAGATTCAATATCTCGTCGCCTTAATCTTTCTTCTGCATCAACTCTCTTTGACTGTTAACATTCATTTCCCAAATTTTAGTAATGTGACAGTGACAGACATATTAAAAAGTTAACTAGCTGCCACCACAAAAATTTGAAAAATCATAATTCAGTCATATTAATGTGTATTTCTAATCGAAGATTTTTTTGAATAAAAGTAGACACAACATGCTTGTCATGCAAAGTAATAGTCCACTATAATAATCCTATGAAAAAAAACTATTGGAGATGCATAATGAAAGCTTACTGTATATGTGTACTGTACTGTGTATTTTAAGAGAGTAATTATCAGAAAATTAGATTTATAAACACCATTTTGAGCTACCCAGGAATTGGAAAGAAAAAAAGATCCCCAGTAAGCTTTCAAAAGCTATAATATTATAAGAAAATGTCAATATAGAAACAATACAGTAATGAAATATTCTTACGATAAGATCCTCCAATTCTCTTCTCAAGTTTTCAACTTGCTGAAAAGCTAAACACAAGACAATCTGCATTAAAAATTATGAAGCCATTTGCTGTTTCATCAGTTGAATGCAGAAATTATATTCTTCACAAATATCAGTAGGATCAGCATTAAGAATTACAGCAATATATAGCAACACACTTTCAATAATAAAAAATTATTTTCACTGTTACTATTTTATATCATCAGAACTGAAAAAATGATTGTGGGATCATGAGATTAAAAGTTTTTCAAGTTTTATCCAATTGAACTCCACTATCATTTAATTACATATTCGGAAAATAATGAAGAAACCTTTATAATTTAGTCTAGTGACGTAATAGATTTTAACGAAAATATATATTATGATACTCAACGCCCTCATTCATCAATTCCCCAATATATATTAAAAACAACCCCGTTTAAGATCCCTGGACCACACTCAATTGTGAGGCTTTCAATATCTAGATAAAGAAAAATGCCTAAGTTGATTTTATACTAGCAGTCTAAAATAGAGTGGAACATACTTTTGTTTGCTTGTGATTTTGACGTCTGATTTTCTTTTACCAGTTCCTCATTTTTTGCCATTAGTTGTTCGAGATTATCTTGAAGTCTTTCGTTATCTTTTTCTAGCTTTTTGCATTTGCTTTTCCACCTTCAAACATTCATTCATTTAACATACCTAAGACAAACTAATGCTATATATCACTGAAATCCCAGTTCTTACTGCCTAATAGTGTCCAGCAGGGTTAATCGCAAATCATCCTTTTCTTTTTCCATATCATCGCGAATCCGTTCAACCTGTCGTAATTCAGCCTTGGACTTTTCAGTGTCGCTGAAAACAGATCATTTTTTTTTCTAAGCTGATGTCCAAGTGGATAGCCAAACGTAACAATATAGTACATATTGTCCATCCAAAACACATGGTTAGACATGACCTGGCAGCAGACGTTTAAGTATTGGTTTCCTGATGTGCTTACCTTGAGTAACATTGTTTTCTAGATAGGTAAAATCAGTGTTCTCTTTTGATACTAAGTAAAGTGACTATTCCGGACTATATGTGAACAATGATGAAACTCCATACGAACAGTCATAACTCATAAAATAGAGAGTGTACCTGCCATAGTGCTGAAGTTTCAGTAAAGCTTCTTCCAACTGCATAGAAAGCCTGTCCCTTTCCCTTCCAGCATCTTGAGAAGAATGCTGAGTCTCATGCAATTGATTCAGCAAGCGTGCTTGTGACTGTTCTTTTTTCTCTAAATCACTTGTTAATACCTGTGATTGACAATTAATGTAGAATAGTTGAAATGCCTGCTGTTCACCATTTAGAAATACAGAAAAAAATATAATCCTGGGTATATAGAAATAGTATATCTACTGATTAAACTTGCATGATGATAAATTTTGACGGTGGTATTCAACAGCTTATAGGTTCCATGCAAGGAATATAGGCTATTAGCCTCAGCCATATGAGTTGACAATACTAACTCACTCGCGTTTACCTTTGAAAACACATTCAATGATCCAAAGATCATATTCTATATGAATTTGTGTTAAATCGGGTGCGTTAAAAACTAAGTTACACTATACAGTACTCTTATTGTAACATTAACTGCACAAGAAATTGTAATTGAATAGAAGCAATGGCATATATTACTTCAATATGATCAGACAACTGTTGCCTTTGCCTTTCACTCTTCTCTAATTTCTTCCTCATTTCATCAAGCTGTACGACACCAACAGACTGTTTCAATGCAGCCCGCAAGTCATTAATTTCGTCTTCTTGCTTTCTTCTTTCAAAATCATATCGTTGTGAAGCTGATTGAAAAAAGGAAAATTGTATGTAGTTATATTCTAAAATTCAGAACAAACAAAATACAAATTCTGGAATTTAATTCAAATATTGTGGTTTTAAACATGAAAGATGAAAATACTCTTGTCAGTTGAAATCCTGCACTTCTCATGAATTTCTTGGCTTTCACAATGGTATGGAAGATACTTTTTAGGTTTTATGATAAAACTTTTGTTGTATATGAAATTAAACAAAGTGAAGTACTTTTCAGAAGCTGGACAAATGCTTTACAAAAACATAAATAGTTCACACTATGACATACATATATGCTCAGTGTCGGAGGATAAGTGTTTTTTGCAGGGCGTAAAATTCCTTACAGATATTGCACAGAGAACTAGTACTTATTACAGTGGGCAAACAATATAACTTACACGCTAACAGGAAAACAACTTTTAGCAAGTAATTTCTTTCCATAAGAATCAAAGTGCAAAATATGTGACATATTTCTAAATTAATTCCCTAAAACTCAAAAACAAACACATATTGGGACAGCATTTAAAGTAGAACCACTGTACTTGAGTGTAAGAAATGTTACATGCTAACTGGCGCTTTTCCTCTGCTTCTCTGTCCCTCAATGCTTGCTGGGTGGCAATTTGCTCTCTCACTCCTTTTTCCAGTTCTGCTTTGTCTTTCTCAGATTTACTGATTTCATTCCGCAGATCAGCTATTGATAGATTCAAACGGGGTTTGGTACATGGCACATATATATACCATATAATAAATTTTTCCAAAATTTTGAGTAAAAAATCTGCATTGTCTCTAAAGCTGGGCTTCCCAACCTTCCCTCAAGTGCGGATTTAGCCACAATTTTTTTTGGGAATGGTCAAATTATACTACTTGCTGCTTAATATAACTTCTTAATCTTAGTGCACTTAGTATTTGATAAAAAGCGTACAAGGATGCCACATCTATTTCGTTTATTTCAGTTTATCATTTTTTTGGACCCCCTGTAATCGCGCTGTGGACCCCGTTGGGAAGCTTTGCTCTGAAACAACTGTACCTGAAACAAAATTAACAATAATGTATTTTTCGTTCAAAATACAAGCTCAATTAGAGGGTGCGGATATAGAATATATATACAGTGGTGCCTCGTACTTGATCAGTTCCACGAGGACGATCAAACTCTGAATTGTTCGAGGTACGAATCAATTTTTGCCATTAGAAATAATGGGAAGGGAATTAATCGATTTCGATAAAATTAAACAGCAAATACACATAATTCAAAGTAAAAATAACACAATGCCCTGAATACAGTCAGAGCTTGTTACTTCGACGTCCATTAGTTTGACCTTGTTTATTGGTCCTGGCAAAAGCCATATTAAAATATGTGTATTAAACTTTGTTTTGCTTGAACTCGATTAAGATTAAATTCCGGTCAGCTCGATTTCTTTTTCCTATACCAAGGGCCCATTTGGCATCAGTAAGCTCGAGGTCATCGCTAAAATTCGTGCTGGTGTAACCGAAGGTTAAATTTTGATAACTGTCTCGTCAAATTTGACCGCTCATCACAATTACAGCAGGCAAAGGTACTGCCGCGCATTATAGTGCTACATTGTTTCCACACTAATACATTTTTCTTGAATACCATGGTTAATAGATAGGGTTATTATAAACAAAAACACCAAAAATAAAGTGAAAAAGGGGCACTTAAAACACACAAGATATGCTTTTACGGCGAGAACGAGAGACAATTTGGGCACACAACAGATGGCGTTTATGCAGCTAACGCATTCTTTCACTATGTGCGCAGTTCGAATCTCATAGCATCGGTAAAACTCTGAATGGAAATCCACTCAAATTTAGAGTTTGAAGTCTGGAATGATCATACTAAGAGGCACCATGGTATATATATATGTCAATAAAAGGGAATGAGTATGTGCACGCCGAATTGTATTGTCCTGTAATTTCTCACGCTGAGCATTTCAAGGCAGATTCATACTACTCTGTAACATTCTATTATGACGTGACAGATTCAAACCTCTTCATACCATATTGACATTGATCACTACGAAGCTGCTGAAAGAACTGCAATAACATATCCAATAACAGTGGATTTAATTATGCAGATTTTTACCGAGGCAAAGTCGACCAGCTCAGCTAGTATATATATATAACACACTTGATGCTTACAACATACCAATTTGGCTTGACAGGGCTTCCCTTCCACCTTCAGATTGCTCCAGGCGCCTTTTTAGAGTTTTAACATCCGATTCCAAAGAACGTTTGCCAGCATCTGCCTGCAATAGCTGGCTTCGCAAGGAGGAATCCTCATCTTGAACTCTGCATAAAATAAACAACTTTCTTCTCTTCGTAACTAAATTTCCAATGAGCAATTACATTTTACAGCTTTCCGCTTTAACAGTTCAATATTAATTACGAGATCACACTCAACATGAACGCACTTAGCCTGGCTTTTCCGCACCAAGTTTTGCATGGAATCGTTGGCATAGCGTGCTGCAGCATCTCTTTCACTTTTCATTTCATTTTCAAGTTGTTTTAATCTATGTTCAACTCTGTCAGCTGCAGATAGTCCTCTTAAACTGCCATTTACTTCCTTAAGGGGGCGTTTCAAATCCGAACTAATAAAAGGAAATTCTGTGTTAATCAAGTACAAGATATTTTACTAAAGAAAAAATCCAATCATACAAACCGAAAACTAAGCTCTTGTTCCAACTTGGCTTGATTCTCAGTCAGGTTTGCTACTCTACCTCGCAAATCATGTACCTTAAATAAGTAATAGGCTACAATTTAAAAAGCGATATTTGATATGTGTAAAATGACATATATTTAAATATATACAGTCGAATCCTGGTCTGTGAACTAAATTCGCTCCTGATGAATGCTCATAGACTAGAATATGCAAATTGCTAAGCATTATATCTTATAAAAATGCATGCAAAATCAATTCATTAGTTTTAAATCAATAAAATTGACCCCCCTATATATTCTTACTTCGAAAAATAAAGCATTCGTTATTGTTGAAAAAGAAATATTATCAAAATAATATTCGTAAAAAAAAACATTTGCTGTGCAATAGCAATCAGTAACCACCAAAACAGATGAGTAAAAGTGAAAGAAAAGTGATGAGTTTATGAGTGATTTTTTTCACAGAAAAAAAAGATTAGGAAGGTGCCAGTAAAATCACTCATGAGCAACAAGACTCATAAATAGAACTATATTGTAAAACAAACATGGGAGTGTGTGGAATACTTGGTGAATTATAGAATATATATACAGTGGTGCCTCGTACTTCGTACTTAACCACCAGTACTCAAAATTTCCAAAATAATTCATCACAACACCAATAATATGGACCATAGTCTCATATTTGAAGAAGTAATTCTGTGTGTGTGTATGTCCGTGTGCGCATAACTCTTGGGGTTCTTGACTCAGTGCTCTTGAAAATTCGTACAGGGGTCTGTTGTCAACACTGAAGTGTCATGGTCTACTTTTTTTTGAATAGGAGTCCTTATTGTGGCCCCAGATCACTTTTTTGAGTAATTTTGGTCAAATTTGATTAAAATTCAGAGTGACATCTTAAACTTAATAATTTGTGGACTTGACAGGCTCGAAATATGCTTAATGATGTCACGAAGGCAATTGTTTTACTCTGTAAAAGAAGAGAAAAGAGTGAAACTTATCCTGTTTTCAAAAGCAATGGAGTCAGCAAAAGAAGTCCAAGATTCTGAACCTAGGCAAGCTATTGACCACCATTCCTTTCAGGCCAACGGATTGCTGATAAAATAGCTTTTAAACCGTATAAGGCAGAGGTGTCAATCATGCGGCCCTCGAAGTTTTCGAGTGCGGCCAACCAAGCATATCAACCACAGTCACAGTAACAAAATGCTCTTACGACTTAACAACAGTAATCTCGGAACTGGCATTTTATTGTCTTTCCAATCAAACCAAACCATATACTACAAAGTTGCGTTTTTGAACTTGCGTAACATTATGAGAGTTATAGGTGAGCTTTTTAAGGTGAATGATGTATGTACGGTAATTAGCTGCATGATTCTGCTCATTATCTCCTCAATTTACAGCTTTATTTTTTTACAATGGCCAGTGCTCTGTCATCTATTAAAAAGAGAAAATTGCACGAGGAAGGTCTGGTATTTGTAATGATTTATCAAAATTGATTAATATTACAGAGCAGGTTGGTGCTTTGATTTGATTTGTTGGTGCGGCCCTCCATCCTACTCGAAATTCCTCAAGCTGCCCTAGGTGCAATTTGAGTTTGACACCCCTGGTATAAGAGTTACTTATAATTTGTTGCTGGCGATTGTATATCCGTGTGAATGGTATCTACCTAATTCTTAAAATTAGTTAGTATGAAATTTTCAATTCTATAGGCCTGATTCAAATGTGATTTTGGGGTCCAAGAAATTCGACAGCATTGCCCAACAAAAATTTTCCATGAATTTAAATAATCAACAAAATGCTCGATTTATTCCCTGAATAATTCATGAATAGACAAGCCAGGAGGAAAAAAATTCCTAATTAGGTTCACTCTAACGGCCAAAATAAGAATCTGCAAACATTGTTTTTCTTTGCTTTGCCTGGGGCACGGGCATGTACGGGGTAATTTACCTAAAAAAATTAATCACTTATCTCCTTGTTCTTGCTATCTACATTAAGTACTTCAAAGCCTTAACCAAGCAAGGCAAGGTTGCTCTGCTATCAAGAATAATTTCCAGGATTTTTTTTTAAATGGCAGCACTGAGTCCAGAGGAAAGCGATTCAGCTAGTTTGTTGACAAAACACTGAAAATACGTACTGGAGAAATGGACTGAAAAGCAAGTCAGATACCTTGGGAACACAACTGGACAGAAGCTTAGTTCATATTTCCTAAGATAGGGAAACAGGAAATATTACTCACAGAGTCATTAAGATGGTCACCACTGCTCTGCCGATATGCACGATCAAATCCCAAGGAGCTTGCCGGCCTACGAGCTGAATTTTGACCTTAAAAATATCATTCTTTGGAACACATACTTCATGTACTGTTGAAGTAGAAAAATATTCTATAATATTGCCATGCAACTGGAATTTTATAAGTCTCACCACCAAAATCACTTTGATGGAGACTTCTAGATTCACGAGCAGCTGTTCTCTTCTCTCTTTCAGATCGTAGCTTGCTTATTGATCCTTCCAAATCATTCTTCAACTGCACAAAAATTATTCAGCATAAAGTGATTTACAGAATGCAATTAATGTACTTGAAAATATTTAGTTCCCAATTGTAACTGCTAGAGTTGCACCGATCAATCGGCATATCGGATATAAAAAAGACTATTCGGTATCAGCTTTTTTTCGGCCTAATAGTCGATTTTTATGATTGGCTATTCTCAATTTTTTATTTATTGTTGATAGAAACTTCTGCTGGAGCAAGAAAACCATGGGCAACAAGAGAAATTCAGATAACATATTGAATTCAGCATGTAAGAATATGTGAGAAACATAAAATATTTTCACACACACAAACTGCAACCCTATTCCCAGTCTTCAAAATCGCACTGATCTACGGTATTGCCCTGGGGGCGTAAAAGATATGTACTTAATTATTTTTTCGAAACGGAAGGCATTCGTCCCCTGTCCAATTTGGCGGGATATTCAGACTCTCGAGAACTTTCAAGCCTACAGAAATGCTGACTCCATAATTACTATTCAGATTACACATGTTGGTGTTACAGTGAAACAATGAGTATACAAATCTATGTTAAGGTACAGAATGTGAGACGTAGCATTCCTAGTGAGTTGACCCTTGATTCTTGCTCCAAAAATCGAAGATTTATAATATGCCCTACTTTTTGAGCATGATAGAGCAACAAATTATACAGATAATTTTACACATATGATATTACTAGCACCATATACATATCCTATATTCCCCATAATAAACAAAAAAATGAAGTATATTATAATTAGCGCTACCATATTTTCAAAACTAAAACACGAGACGCTTTGAAAAAATAGTTTATGTTTGGTTCATATTTAGTTTATATTAAGTATATAGCTATTAATTAGATGCATTTTGGGTATTGCAGTATGCAGGATTAAAATATCACCAAGAATAAACGAAATAAAAATACTGTATCACATTGAATTGTAATTTATTCTTCAACATATCATACTTTCTTATACTTAGCACGGCCTTAAAAACGGGACAAACCTGTTAAAAATGGGACGTATGCTAGCCCTAATTATAATGCTACATAGTTAATTATCGACAGGGTTTTAATTAGCTTTTTTCATTTATTTACTGGTAGTGTGATACTATATACTGGTATATAATAAGCCAAAAGTAAGTCTGTGAATTTTATCTACTTAAAGAAATGATTTTAAACTAACAAAACTCATTTATAGGTTGACCTTCTTCTTTTGCCTATAAATTTGGTCTTCACAAATCCACTCATAAACGAGTACATAAGGTATATCTGTTTCATTATGCCGGGCTTGGAAAAATGTGTTCGGCTACTCATTATAGTTGCAAGTAATGGTTCTCAACCTTCTTGTGACACACTTATATATACAGTCGTCTCTCGCTATATCGCGGTTCACTTATCGCGGATTCACTACATCACGGATTTTATATAATATTGTATTGTATGCATTTCAATGTAATATTGTGTGTATTTTATTTCATGATAAATGCCGTGCCGTACAGTATTAGTNTCCCACCATTATGCATCAGTATATCATCACTACATAACATATTC